>AWOL01S0074227.1:2235-16550 GCA_000715115.1 Nicotiana otophora | reverse complement strand
GGGGGGGGGGATATTCTCAAAATTGAGTTATATTATATGAGTATTTGTGTAATTAAAAGGAATTTGAGATTCTTTGATGTTTAGTTCAAAAATCGAAGGAACTCAACATTAGCAAATTAAAGGCTGAGGGCATATACAGGAGAAGGGGAGTAAGAAGAGTTGCAGAAGCAATAGAGTGAAAGGGTTGAAAAAGAGAATCAATTGTCAATGTAAATAAAATAAAAGGAAGCTATTGTTACAATAAAGTTTGTAAAACGGAGCTAGTTCTTAAAATATCACGTATGTAATTCGCGGGTGTCCGGCGCGCGCAAGTTCTGGCTCCTTTTACAATCCGGGTTTCGGTCGGAAAGAGCAATCTTGTTGGTGGTATCAACAAACTGCATCTTTGTTCTGCTTCTTTCCTTCCCATGTAATACTACGATATTATAGTTTTAATTTCTTCTCAAAATCTATATACTATTAGTCTTCTCCAACTAACTTTTTTCCCACCTATTTTGTAATTCTAAAACAAATTTCTGTATGATTTCTGAGGGTATGTTATGGCCATGTTAGTACCTGATTGATTCTAGTAGTTGGAAGAAGAAAGAAAAAATTCAAACTTTATCTCATTCCGTTAATTGTTAATTGTTATGCTGCAGGAGACTCATGGAGAAACGACTGCGACTTTCCAATAAGTTTGTTCTAAGGAAGGTAAATCCTGCTACAAGACTTCTGCTACTATTCTTTTCTCATTGATTGATTTGATGAAACAGTTTTTATTCTCTATTTTTCTAGTGTTCAAGACGAGTTTGCACTCCGGAGGATCGCATTAGTCAGTTTGCCTGATGAAATTCTTGTACATATACTTTCTTTGCTTAGCCTACTTAAGGAAGTAGTAGACACCAGTGTCCTCTCCAAGCGTTGGTTACCCTTATGGAGATATATTCCTCGGCTTGATTTTGATGCTACCATACAATTGAACCAAGTAGTTTTGAATCCCAAGCTACATAAAAAGCACAAGAAGAAGTATGTGGATTGGGTCAACCATACGTTGCAAATGTGTAAAGTTCAAAGATTAGACCAATTTCGTGTTTGTTTCCATTTAAACAATTCGCCCAGTATGAGATTGACAAGTGGCTTGAGTTTGCCTTTGCTAGGCAAGTGCAAAGGCTAGAGTTTGACTTATCCGACAGGAGATGTGGGGATTGGAGATCCTAAAACTTTTTATACTTTCCCGCCCCAACTCCTCGATCTCACTGATAATGCTTGTCAACCACATTTAGACAACCTCCACATGTTCCAACCTTTCTTGCATAATTTTAAGCCTATAAAGGTACTGTTATTTAAGTCTGTAAATGTGACAGGCGATGTTCTTGACTTCTTCCTGCACAATTGTCCTTTTCTTGAAGAAATGGTGGTTCAATCATATTCCTGGTAAATTTGAATGTCGTTGGTCCTTTCCTCAAGTTGAAACGCTTGGAGATATGGTACTGGCGTACTGCCACCGTGTAAAATCACTTCAAATCTGTGATACAAACCTTGTAACACTTGTGACTTCAGCAGGAGACAAATTATTGCTTCATAATGTCCCGATGCTGATTGAGGTAGAAATTGCGGGTTTCATGTTCACACATATTTTGGATGAAATATTGCCTTGGGTTTCATGTGTTCTCTCTCAGCTAGAGGTCCTCAAAATACATGCTTGTAATGGATTGATCAGTGAACAAAATTTTCAAATGTATATCTATCTTTACTTTGCTTGTACTTATTGCTTGTACTAATTGGTGTGTTGTAAATATTTCCCAGGAGTACTTGGAGCATTACAAATTTCCTGAACTCACCAAGCTCAAGAAATTTGCCGTAGAAGTTTTAGCAAAGGAAGACATGAGTGTCTTAGGTTGCATAAATGTCATAGGGGCGGCTCCGCAGTTGAAGGAATTTGAGTTGAAGGTAAGTGTCAAGTCTGATTTGATCATTTTGGATGTCTTGATTATACCAAAGACTACATAAATTAACTTCATTTTCATATTCTGCATTTGATTCATATATAAGAAATTTACCTGCTTCTTTCATTATATTCTGCATTTCCTATGTACTAATTGTTTGCCATATGAGTTTGTGTAACTGTGGGTTCAATTTTTCTCATTGGCAGTCGTTTTGGAGTAATCCCACGAGGCGAGAATGGGAGTGTATGAAAACTGTAAGATGTTCACTACATCACTTCAAAGTGATCACGTTTTTCGGATATTTTTGAA
Source organism: Nicotiana otophora (assembly GCA_000715115.1). NCBI lineage: Eukaryota > Viridiplantae > Streptophyta > Magnoliopsida > Solanales > Solanaceae > Nicotiana > Nicotiana otophora. The sequence continues at coordinate 14,316 of AWOL01S0074227.1, read as the reverse complement.
GTATCGGTGAACTTGAACTTGAACTCGTTAGGTATTTTTTGAAAAATGCTATGGTGCTCGAGAAAATCGTTGTTGATCCTCGTAATCAATATGACCTTGTCCTGTCGGAATCAGAAGAAATTGAGGAGCAAATGACAAGAAATTTTGCTAAGCTCCAGCTTGAAGGTGAAGTACCTTCGCCTATTGAGTTGGTGATACTGTGAAAGTTAATTTATGGAAATAATAATATGTTAATTTTCAGTTATTTGGACCCGTATATTTAAGCTTTATGCTAGAGGGGAAATGTGGTTTAATATAATGATTGTATTCCTGAGGGAACTTTATGTATGATCTAATTTATATTTCGAAATTTGCTTATTTTGACCTTATGTAATGTTTGTGTCAAGTCTAATAACAAGATTTATGGTGCTGGCAATTTTACATACAATTTAAATGGAGTATTTATTATAATAGGATTACTTACACTGTTTTTACTTTTCTACGGTACTGTAAAAACTCATACTTCGGGTTGCCCCTCCATTTTGGCCTCTCATAATGACCTGAGACTTCTCCCCATGTAATTAGTTGATGAAATAGCAAGTGATTAGCAATTCTTGATTCTAATTAAGTAAAACTTCTGTATATAGAGATTTGAGAAAGGTCTTTTGTAAAGCCTGATATAGTGTTGAAGTTGTACCAAATCCAATATAGGAATTAGGGAAAAGCTCAAACCTTTCTTCTTCCAAAAGCAAACAGCACTTCCTATTTGCCTATTTATCATATTCACCGTCTAAAAACTTATCCCTTCTTGATGTTTATATCAAACCATATTAATTTACTATAATTAAATTATAAATAAAGGTGCAAACCTATTAGTTAATTACAGTATGATTTAACGATATGTGATGAAATGTATGTATCATAGAAAAGGATAAATGTGGTGCTTTATCTCTAAACGAATTCCCTAAATTGCGCTTTTTTCTTAAATTAATTAATACTTAATTAATTAAAAGCTTGACGCCGGGGTCCCGAAAAAAAGAGCAGAAATGCTACTATAACAAGTTAAAGGGGCATACCAACTTTCTTTCTGCATGAAAATTCACAAAAAGGCAACATAAAATAATAAAAAGTAATTTCCGAATGCTTGAGAAAGAAAAAGATAGTGCTATTAACTACTCTTATATGATCTTACTCATGACTAGTCAAGATATGTTCAAACAATCCGGAAAAAGAAAAAAAGTTTCCTGTATTTGTTTTCTTATTAATAATGACTTGAATATATATACAAATACATTGCAGAATTCTTCTAGTATTAAACATGAAATAACCAAATAGATCTTCTTCATAAACAAGCAAAATATAAAGACAAATGTTAATTGCTGGTGAGTAACACTAAGTTGGATCCATTGCTTAACTTTCTTTGCTTTTGATCCTCATTCCGCTCCCTTTCTAATTGAATCTTTGCATCTAAATATGCCCTCTTAACTTCCTCATTCCCTGGTTTTTCTTGTAACAAAATTTCATAATCTTGAATTGCAGCCTCCCATCTTTCCAACTATGTAATAAAATTCAAGAATCAAAAGTGAGGGGAAAAAAACCATCAGGTTAATGTATGATCTATGAAATAATAATAGAAATTAAAGAAAAAAAGAGATGTGTACAAAGAGTAATTTTACCTTCATGTAGCAATCAGCTCTTTTAAATCTAGCCTTTAAATATGAAGGACGTAATACAAGAGCTGCAGTGCAATCCTCCACTGCTTTCTCAAATTGTCCCAACTTGAATCGACAAGCTGCTCTGTTAAATAACAAAACAGAATTGTACGGCTCCTCTTCTAATCCTTCAGTGTACATAGAACAAGCGTCTGTGTATTTTGATTCCTTAAAAAGGTCATTACCCTTTAACCGAGCTGATGCCAACCCTTTAATTCTTCTTAAAATTTTGATTATTTCATTGCTCAAGTCAAGTTTCGCAGCCTCTTGAGCTGCAGCAATTCCATCGTCGAACCTGCCTACTGTCACGTAGATTTGTGCTCGAATTATTAACAAATAAGCTGTTTTAATTGAGCCAAAAAGGCAACCGCAAAGCTCCGTTTCAAAACTAGGTCCCTTCTGAATAGTGATGTATGCCTCCTCATGTCTTTGTAATTTCATCAATGCTTCAGCTCTCATTGCAATGATCTTTTTGAGTACAAAATAGAAGGTGGAAACATAAAGTAAGCATCTTTAAACAGGTAAATGTTTTAATTAAACTTGATGATTAAGAAAAGGGCTAAGTTGTTTCAACCTGTGGAGCTGAATCTGCACCAAAAGACATTGCATTTTGGCTCTCCTTAAGTAATGTGCTGTAATCCCTTAGCTTATGAGCTTTTATGCAATTGCAGATGCTTCTTTTAAGATCTTGAGCCTCAGCAATGTCTCTTCTTTCAACTTTTCGTCCACATTGTTTGTAATGATCTATTGCTTTCTCTGCTTCTCCCAATCTGTTGAGGTGAATATTATCAACTAAAGTAAAGAACACCATCTAATTAATTACTTAAAAACTTCTGTTTTGATCACATGATTTTAGTACCTGAGATATAGTCTTGCAAGACGAGATTGAGCGTTGTGATAAAAAGGGTCTATCCGGATGGCCTCTCTGCATTCAATCACTGCCTCCATAAGACGGCTTAAACTCATTAAAGCTGCACTTTTGTTGCTATAATAACATGCATTTCTTGGATTGATGGAAATTGCTTGATCATATAAAGCCATTGCTTCCTCAAATCTTCCATTTCTATAATGCTTATTTCCCATACACTTTAGCACATCAGGGTCCAATTTATTTAACATATGGCTCCTTATACTAGGTTGTTTTACTATGTTCCCCATCAAGACTACTCTGCCTATAGTCTTTTGATCACTTGAGCCATTTTGGTTCTTTTGTTGCTTCAAATTTCTTAATTGGCCTAATAACATAATGTTGCCTGTGGAGGAAGCACGGTTCAATGCTCCAGTCGCGGTCAAGTCAGAGGGGGTGAAAGTTGGTTCTCTCCTAGGCTTTTTAGTGTTGGCCAAGTTGACAACTTGTGACATTTTGTGTGAGCTCGAAAAAGTGGACGATTGCTTCGAGCTGATTCTCGTACCATCGGATGTTGATCTCCTAACATGTTTTTGATCATGGGAAATCGAATTCCTCGGAGTGATTGAGGGTGGTTGAGTGGAATGTTTCACACCTAGTTTTCTTGGATTTTTGGCTGATTTCTTGGCGTCTAAATATGTGATGCTTGGCCTAATTGGTGTTAGATCATTGGCACTGGACTTAGTGGGAAGTGGTGACACTGGTTGTTTACTTGGCTTAGATTTTCCAAGTTGAAAAATTGCTGCCATTAAACCACAACCCAATTGAATTTCCACTGACCTCTCTGCAATTTCAGCCATTGTTCCTCCTTCACAATTTGCTATCTGGTTTTTAATAAGCTATTTTAGAGGAAATGGAAGGCTTTATCCAAAGTGTAGTATTCATGAATCAAAGTGGAAAGGTCAAATGGAAAAAAGAGATTAATTTTTAAACACAATCCAGTAGACACATGGTCCAAGAAAGGGGAAAGAAATCAAAGATAAAGCTTGAATATGAAGGGTTCAATGTGATAGGCCCTGATTCAGATAGAACAAATGTTTGATTACTTATATATACTCTTTAAAGGTCCTAGAGTGGAAGTCAAGAAACCAACTTTATTTTCTTTTGCCGCTAAGAGTTTTGGCCTATCAAACAAAATTCCAAAAGGGGACAAGACTCGTCGTTCTAATAAAGTACCAACGAATGTCTTATCAAGAAAGTGTTATTTGGAACGATTTCTTTAAAATTTCTTTCCTATAGTGCCAAACAAGTAGGACCTTCCACCTAATCATAACAAAGTTTTTATTCCGGCAGGATTAGCTTAAAAATTCACACGTGCAAACATGTTTCATTCGCCAAACCTTCTGAAAAATCTAACGCAAGTTGAGAGATTAAGAGTTCTATTATTAACTGAAAAGAAAATATATATTTATATAACTAAAGAAGAGTTGAATTTGTTTCTCAACGTCCCAAGAAATGAACCCATTGTTCAGATAATACATTTCAGTATTTAAAATCATATTTAATGTGGCACTTCCCAAACCATGTGTAAACACGAGATAATTTGTGTATCGAACTGTCTTTTTTTATGATTTAAGTTTACTTATTAAAAAGTTTAGTTGAATGAGTTAATTATAACAACTTTATTATAACATGAACTGTCATTTACATTATTCGTTTTAACTCGTCCATATCTGATCCGATCCGACCTATCGTTTGCCACCACTAATGAAGTACTTGTATTTATTACTACTCCTTCCATGTTCTAAAATCGGTGGTCTTGTTATTCAAAGAAAGATTTCGGTTTTAAAAAAAAAAGGAAAAATGCCTCGTTAAATAAATCAAACAAGATGAAAAGAATATAGTTCTATATACAGTCAGAAATTTCAAACAATAATTCTAGTAAGACATACTATATAATTCGGCATGTCCTTATTGTAACGCGATTTTTCCAACAAAGCTTGTCATTTAGTGTAAGAAATACTGTGTTCACTTTGAGGCCAATAATATAAATTCCAAAGAATTTGACCAAAAAATAGACACTTTTCTTCTGCTGCATGGCTTTAGAAATTCGTCGGTGCCTGCCGTCCATAATCCAATTTCGGCAAAATCAATATGAAACCATGAGTTTTTCATTTTGTGACAATAACATTTCTACCCTTGCCAAAAGTGTAGTCAAAGTTTTCAACTTTTGGAAAGAGGACAATACACCTAAGCTATCTCTCCTCTTCCATTTTCTAATTGAAGATCTTTAAGAAAATTGACATCATTACTTGTACCAAATGTAAAAGTTATTTTGTGTCACGATTCGGGCATTCCATAATCGTTTTGGAATAACTCGGATTTAACTTTCTTAATAGTGAGTATAAGTATTTAAAATATTTTCAGTTTTTAACAAAGCAATGAAGCAACTGAAGTTTGGCCGAATAAAAGCAATCTCTCAGTGCGTAGTTATGGGACGAAAACATCACAGAAACTCCTATATTTTGCTTTTTAAACAACAACCATTACCTTTCCGCTTTTTCTATTGATAAACGGTCAAAAATGCATATCTTATAACTTGTATGGTTATAGTAAATTACATGAGTTTTTTTAGTAAATTATGCTTATTACGTGCATTCTTATGTGTAAGAGCAAGTTGGACGAAAAATAAGCAAAAGAGGTTGATTCGGGACCAAAAGACAAAAGAAGGACGTTGCTCATTCACTCTCGCGTGCACACGAGAGAGTGAACGAGCAAGCTGAGGAAAAGCTTGAGAAAAAAATAACGGATTATGGCAAAAAGGCATGGAAGTGCACGAGATACCTAGAAGGAAAAGAAAAAGAGAAGAACTTCGCTCGTTCACTCTCGCGTGCGCACGAGAGAGTGAACGAGCTATCCTAAAAAGGCTATTTCGAAGTGAGCTGATATTATTTCGCCCCATGCTAACCCTATCCCATATAAATAGTTTTTAAACTCACTTTAGGAGGGGGAGAGGAGGACGTTTTTTAGAGCAGATTCGACCTAGGAGGGGGACGTTCTTAGAGAAGATTATCGACCAAAGGAGGCAAGAACACACTAGGAGCAAGGCGGAGAATTCTTCTACGAGTTTTTCACTTCCTTCTTCCTATTTTCATTATTGGTTATGAATTCTAGTATTGTAATTTTTCATACTATTATGAATAGCTAATTTGTTATTTAGGGCTTTTATGGAACCTTTTGTAGGATAAATTCTTGTGATATTTTTATATAATTGAGTCGTTGGATTTCTCTACTTGTTCAACTACGTATTTATTGTTGTTGATTGAATGGCCATAAATAAACTGTGCCTATTTAGTGTGTATATTGCTCGAGAGAGAGTACGCATTTAGGTAGTTGTTGAACAACATCACTCCTAACGTATGTGAGAGATCAATACGGAGGGTTTAAAGGCGGGATTAGAGATAACGAAACCTTGGTGCGATCGTAATGAGCGGTGAATTAGTGCCAGCTAATGTAGTTCGAGAGGATACGTCTAGTAAATTATGGTAGTTGCTTGAGAGAGAGCTACGACACCCAAAGTACTCACGATCGATAAAGAATACTTAGGCAAAATTATAGAAAACGTAGCGGGAAGGATTCCGATAATTGGGGAAATCATAACTCTAGACCTTCTTAATTAATCTTTTCTCCAACCTCTCGTATCTCTAGTTGTTAATTCACTACTTTAATTTGTTAGTTAATTAGTTTAACATAAGAATCTTTATATTTATAACTTAGAAATTATTCGAATTTGTATTCTTAGTAATACTTAACAATTATAGCGAAACCTTAGTTCTTTGTGTAATTTGACTCCTGACTTTTAGACCGGATTATATTTGCAGCGACCTCTTATCCTTTTTAGGACTAGAGTTGGCCGTGATCAAATTTTGGTGCCGCTGCGGGGGAACTAAGGTGTAGCTGTAGGTATAAATATTGCTAGGTTTCAAGTTTCAACTTTTATTTTTATTTTTTTGTATTTGATTTTTTTAATTTTTGTTTTAGTTATTGATTTGAGAGACATGACATCGTGGAATTATGAGAGTTTTGATGTTGACAATTCTTCTCTTGATCCTCCTTATGCATATTATGGAGAAAACCACCCATTGCAAAATTATCAAAATATTTTCGAGAGCGAGTTATGCGCACCAACTCAATCTTATGTGTGGAATGTGTATGATATATGTGGTGGTCAAGATGATCATTTTTCTGATTGTGCTTGTATGTCTTATCCTCCTCCGACCCCTCATTATGATGGTTTTACTTTTTCTTGTGAGGTTAACAGGAACAAAGAACCCAGTGAAGCTGACCTGAAGGAGATCAAAGATATATTAAAATATTTTATAGAACAAAGTAATGAGAAACAACTGCAAATACAAAGGCTATGTGATACTATCCAAAGGGAAGATGCAATTATTCATAACCTGGAGACACAAGCGAGTCAATTAGTTGAAGCATTTAATGCTCAACAAGCTGATATTATGGATAGTATCCAAAAAGAGCATACATTAGATGTAGAAATTGAGGTGCTAATGGAGGAGGTCAGAGTAGAACACCAACAATCTATCAAACTAGAATTTGAGGATGCCGATGTTGTAGAAGTGATACTAGAGTCAACCAAAGACATTGAAGGTATATATTTAGTTGAGTCTAGTGTCATTGGTTTTAAGGATGTTAACAGTCCCAAAGTTCATGTAGTTGAGTGCATTGGCCCACACTCCACGCATTTTTCCACATTATGTTTGGATGATGATATAGAAATAGAGTCATCCGAGCCAATTGAGGAGTCAAGGGATAAGGAACAAGGTGCCTACACTGTAAAATTCTTCTTGCAGGAAAGTCAGGATCACACGCCTCATCTAAAGGTCAAGAAGTGCAGAATACTACATTGTTTTCTTGGGCCAACTAGATTCGTTCCACCAACCCAAGAGCATAATCGTATGCTTGAAGCAAAACTTGGGGTTCAATTCATAAGCTCGAGGTGGAGGCAAAAAGTGATTCGCATCGTGCCGCGACTTTAAATCAAGCGCTTGTTGGGAGGCAACTCACCTTTATTGCTTTCTTTTATTTTTTTTATTATTGCAGTGTGGTTTTTTATTTCTCTAGGAGCATGGGAAGTAAGGCTATTGGAAGAAAGCAAAAGCAGGGGAGATGGTCAGAACTAAGTGTGGGGTGCCCGCACAAAGAACCTAGTCTGGGAGAAGTCTGAGTACCCCATGAGCTGCTAATGCTTCTGCCTTTGTCCTACCAGGGAGTTTCTTTTACCCTCTTGTATTTATGAGCGTGCATTGGGGGCACTGCATAATTTTAAATGTGGGGTGAAGAGACTGTTTGGGTGTTCTTATGCTATTTTAGTTGTGTTATTGTATGTGTGTTGAGAAAAAATAAAAAATAATAAATAATTAGGTAAAAATAATCCCTCTTGGTTTTTCTTATAGCCACGGTTCTTTTCCAAGAGATGACTCTTTGAACCGGGTAATAATGTTTTTTTAGGTAGAAAATTCATAAACATTTTGGACTTTTTCCGAAGATGGACTTCGTTGACAGTTTTCTTGAGGGAGTAAAGTCTAAAGAAAAAATACAAAAAGATTTTCTTTTTCTTTTTAGAACCAATAATGGAATGGAAGAACTTGAGTATCAATACTTTTTGACATGCTTTATGCCGGGACTTAGAGTTGTAATATTTGAATTAATTATCTATTTCGTGTTCTATGTGCCCACATGCCTTGAGAATATATGTGACTTTCCTTTGACGCTTAAGTTCATTTGTTGACTCCTGTGATTACTTCACATGTGTTGAGTTAATATGATGACTATACTTAGTTGTTTAACTTGAGTGTCAGGTCTGAACCGTCCGGAGTGAATCATGTGTATTGTGTGATGTGAGGCTTGATTACATTATGTGCTATCATGTGTTAGTCTAGAACTTGCCTCGTGTGTTAGTCGAAGCAAAATAAGTAAGCTTTGTGAGTTTAGGAGATGATGTAGGCGTTTCTTTGATTGTCCATTGAGCTAGTACGCCAACATAAATAAAATTATCCTTAGATAGCCCATTTGAGCCTATAAAGCTTTTCTTTGGCACCCACATTACAAGTTTGTTCCCTTTTTGTTCTTAATCAGATCTTTTTGAACCTTTATCTCCGAAAGCACTTAAGTCGCTAGAAGAGTAAGGTGAGAGTTGGGGTAACTTTTGAGTGGAACCACAGAAAGGCCAAAAGGTGTACGTATGTTTTGAAAGATCATTGGCCGAGCAACCCAAGTTTGGAGAGTGTTGGAAAAAAAACAAAAAAAAGATCAAATAAAGTACAAAAAAGAAAAATAAAAAAAATAGAAAATACACCTCCTATTCCTCTTAATCTGGGCTAGTGAATGCATAGTCGTGCTTAAAGAAGAAGGGTTAAATTGTATATGGTTTCGTAGTATTGCTTGAATTGGTCATGAAGAGTATGTATTTGAAAGTTAAGTGTAGTGTATTAAAGTGCTTAAGAGGGTTAGTCACTATACCCAAATATATCCTACTCATCTCTTAGCCTACATTACAACCTGGAAAGACCTAATTGATCCTAGACTTCGCAAGCTTAAATTAGTAGAGACATACACTACGGGCAAGCCTATGGTACGACCTTAGGATGCACATGAATTTCTTTGTGAGAGTGAGTGAATTCTTTCAGTGTGTAAGTTCTTAAATTATACTTAAATGCATATTTGAGTGTGTAGACTAATTTCTCTCTTTAATTGTGGCGAGAGCACATGATTTACAAAGGATTGGTAAAGTCCAAGCATTTTGAGTTGACACAAGAAATGAGTCATAGTAAGGAATGTATTGGAGTCATCTCTTGAGGTTAGGATGTTAGAAGAAGTAGCACAAATATTTTAAATAGACTTGGCATGAGTCTTCTTTTGAAGAAAGATGTCAATAGTTCTTATATTGAGTTCAAAGTGTTGACATAAGCCATTGTCATTGGTATGATGCTTGAGTATATTTTAAAAATGTGTTTCTTGCCATTGTGCTTAATTTTGAAAGTTGCTCGAGGACGAGCAAGAGTTTAAGTGTAGGGTGTTGTCTATCAAAACGAATCTTTCTGTATTTTACAATTAGATAAAGGTGTATATGGGTCGGGTTGGTTCAGATTTTGTAATTACCAAACTAAACCAGTTATATCGGGTTATTAAATCTAAAGACCAAACCAAACTAATAAAAGTCGGATTTTTAAATCTCGATATTTTTCGGGGTTTTCGGGTTGTTTCGGATTTTTTTTCATAAAGTCTTCATAGCACAAAACATATAATTTGTGCTCCAAATATTTTTTTAATACTAGTAAGACAGAACTATATACGGTATGTTTTTAATAAAATAACATAAATATGAGATGATTCATGGCATTGTACTAAAATATTCAACAATAAAGATGAGAAAATCACATAAAATAAATATTATAAATAAGCAATAATGAAAACAAATATACTTTAAAATTACTAATAAGTTGCTAAAATAAGTACGACTAATAAGTACTATTATTTACATAACTAAACACTAAAAGAAAAATAAGTTGTGTATTTTATCTAAACCATGGAAAAACTAAAAAAATAGATATCCAACACTATTTTCATTCATAATACAATTGAATTGAATGTCTTTTATTATCATTAGTATTGATTTGATTTGATTTAGGATTTATTTGAGTTACTAACATTTATGGAGTATAAAACTTATTGGAACATCCAAAAATTATAAGTCCAAGCTTGAAATAATACGTTAAAAGATTAAATTATGAAAAATCTTAAGAAATATTTATAAACTACACTACAATAAATATTTTTATGTATTAAATATATTTAAAACTTCTATACATATAATGCCGGGTTGGTTTGGTTTCGATTTGACTTTTTTTAGTTAAAACCAAACCAAACCAAATATCATCGGTTTTTTTTTTCCAACACCAAACCAATCAAACCAAACCATAGTCGAGTTTTTTTCTTGGTTTGACTTGAATTATCGGGTTAGTGCGGTTTGTCGATTTGATTTGTGCACCCCTACAATTAGATTAGTGAATCCAACTGCTTTTGTCTACAATAATTTAATTTGTTTCATGAAATTTTCCAATCTCCTGATCAGTGAACATTTTAATTAGTGTTTAGATTTCTTGGCACGTGTTTGAAAGCTTCATTTGGTGAGCTCCCAATATAACTTCCGCAACTAAGGTGGAGGGTTATCAGCAGTGGCATACCACTCCCAAGATATTAATTTGCGTCTTAATCATTTTTAGAAATTCCCTTGATCAGCTCAATCTCTTGATTCTACACACTCTCTGGAATTATAATGATATTGCCGAATTTCAATATGGTTTTTGGGCATGTGAACAATTTCGTTAAAAGATTTTTTTCTTCCTATGCAATATTTAAAATGTATTTATTAAAATTGTCCTAATTTTATATATTATCCGTCCTAAACAAGAATTACTTACAAATTATATGCATTCCACCTTAAAAGGCTCTCAATCCATTATTAGTGCCTCAAAATTAAGAGATTCTTTGCTTGAAAAAAGGCATAACCAAAGGGAACAATGGTGTTAACCACCTTTCCCTTCCCTGATGAACTATATTTTTTTTTAAAAAACAAGAAAGCAAACAGACGGGAGAGTACAAAATAAGCAATACTTCTAAGCAAATGTCACCCTAATAGTTCTTTCTTTAAAATTATTTTGTAGACAAGCATATTGTCTGAATTTTGGAAACAAAAAAGAAAGAAAATTGCTTCAGCCAGTGCAATGATCGTGTAGCAATGTTAAAATGCATACAAGTGAAGCTGGAAACATTTCAATAATTTCTATAATGATTTTGACGAAAATCTCATCTCATTAGAATATAGTTTGATATCTTGATAACGACAAGGTCGGGAATCTAAACTAGAGTAAGAATTCGAAAAGTAAATGCGGAAGCAATAACAATAAGGAATTGAGCAACTAGAACTAAAGGGCAGAAAATAAAGGATATGGGAAAATTCAAGGAAAGAATTCCAAGAACTTCCAAGAACGCAGGTTCTATAGCCTTGACAAGATCAAAGCAATAACGTCTTGATTTATTGAAGAAATCAAACGCCTTTACTTAAAAGCAAATCAAAACAATAGATTCGGATCTTGACCGCCTTACGAGTAACTTGAGACAAAAATTAATAACTAGTATTAATCGCCTTCTAAGAATACCACAAAGGAATCAAAGATATCACAATAGAGAAGTAATCTTACTACCTTGAACTATGAACTAGTAAAGGTTGAAAGATAAATCTCAAAGCACAAGTAACAAAGGTTCAAAAGAACTCTCAAGTATGATATACTTAATCAATAATGAAGTGTCTCAATGAATGAGAAGAACTCCTTATTTATAGGAGTACTAAGGCACAAAAAGTCCTTAAAATTAGGTAGGGTGGTTGCTAAGGCATAAAAAGTCATTACAATTAGGTAGGGTGATTGCTAAGGAGTAAGAAAAGTCATTACAATTAGGTGGGGG
>AWOL01S0074180.1:29488-65686 GCA_000715115.1 Nicotiana otophora | reverse complement strand
GGAAAGTTCAAAGGGAAACCTACTTATCCAGATGTAATTAATTCTTGCATGTAAAACACACACACGCCCGTGCATTCCTTTAGTCTATCGCCATTCCCCATTCATGTGGGGGATTGTTGGGATTTTAAGCTTGTGTAACTTAAAGAAGGTGAATGAAAAATGGAGGGAAAATGAAATATTTGAGTTTCCCTTGGGAAAGGGATATTGTCCCATATCGGAGGAAGAAAAGGCTTTTGATGGGTATATATAATTGCGCTTCTTCTAGATCTTGAAGAGTTAAGAAAAACGGCATGCCTCGCGCCGTCGTCGTCGTCACTCGCTCGGCTCGACTTCGGCTACGGCTTCGGCTTCGGCTTCGAATTCGGATTCGGATTCGGATTTGGATTTGGTCAAAGATTGATTGATTAATCTTTTTGGACAAAATTTCTTTCAATTAATTAATTAATTAATTATATAACTAACAAAAAATTCAATCCGGAATAACCCATGACCCGCGACCGGTTCGGTCAGGCTCGTTTTCTTTCCTGGATTATTTTAAATTTCCCGCAATATTTCAAATACACCTTTTTCAACAGCCATGGCTATTTCTGAAAGGTTGCAAACCTTTTCAGAAACAATGCCAGCAACCCTATAAATAGAGTTTGAATCCCAGAATCTTTCCTTACGAAATTTTCTGAGCTTCTTCTTCTTCTTCTTCTTCTTCTTCTGCACAATATTTTCCAGTGTATTTTACGACCATTGAGTGGTTCGCAGTTCATCAGAGTTTTGGTACCAATACACTGGTGAGTTAAACCGTTCTATCCTGGGAGGATATATTCTTGCACCTCGGGTACTTGAGGGGAATAGTTTCCTTAAGGACACACTGTGTATTCAGTGGGCTCGATTTGTTCCTATGCTGTTTCTTTTTGTTTTTCAGAATCTATTTCGTTAAACAACTATTACTAACTTTCTGTTTTATTTTTCCAGAATGTTTAATTGTTTATTACAACAATACAAAATATTAACAATTATTACTAGTACAAAAGAGCCAAAATACCAAGAAAAAGACATTGAGAAAAGTAAAACCTTCAATTTTTTGAAGAAGCTTCTTAACTTTCTGCTTGCACCCATTACAATGTATGTTCACTCGAAGAACACAGATCTGCAAAAAGGGAATTAACGAAAGATTAACATTAAAAAAGGTGGAGAAGAGACAAGGGAAGCAAACATAGAACCAACATAATAATTAACAGAAGAAAAATCGCAAGCCAACTTTATGTGTCACGACCCAAAACTGTCACAACCCGAAATTTTCTACCAACGGGATCGTGATGGCGCCTAACATTTCACTTGCCAGGCAAGCCAACGTTAGAGAATCATTAAACCAATTCCTTATTTCCATTCAGTAAATAACAATAATTAAGTAAGATGAAATATAATAAGTGCGGAATATCATAAAACTGTATTAATTACTACCACCCGGATCTGGAGTCACAATTCACGAGCATTCTAGAATTTGCTACAAGTAATAGTCAGAAAGAAATACAACTGTTTGAATGAAAAAAACAGTAGAACAGAAAAGACAGACGTGGACTTCAAGGTCTGTGAACACCGACAGATCTACCTTGAGTCTCCGGACAGCGGACCAATAGCAAAATCTCGATCAACCCGAGCTGGTATCAAAATCTGCACAGAAAGTGCAGAATGCAGTATCCGTACAACCGACCCCATGTACTGGTAAGTGTCGAGCCTAACCTCAACAAAGTAGTGACGAGGCTAAGGCAATGCACCTACAAATCAACCTGTACAATTTAATAGTGTATATGCAAATAACAGAAATGAAGAACTAAACAGGAAATGTTGGGAGGGGAACATACTGAGGGGAATACAAGATAAAGAAGTACAACAGAATAATCACCGGAGCAGTCAATATACCATGAATTAACAGTAATAGTGAATACAGTAACAAAAAATACACGGCATCACCCTTCGTGCTTTTACTCTCAATCTCACCATAAAATTAATAGAAATGGCACGGCATCACCCTTCATGCATTAACTCTCATATCATAGCACGACATCACCCTTCGTGCATTAACACTCACAATATGGCACGACATCACCTTTGTGCATTAACACTCACAATATGGCACGACATCACCCTTCGTGCATTAACACTCACAATATGGCACGACATCACCCTTCGTGCATTAACACTCACAATATGGCACGACATCACCCTTCGTGCATTAACACTCACAATATGGCACGACATCACCCTTCGTGCATTAACACTCACAATATGGCACGACATCACCCTTCGTGCATTAACACTCACAATATGGCACGACATCACCCTTCGTGCATTAACACTCACAATATGGCACGACATCACCCTTCGTGCATTAACACTCACAATATGGCACGACATCACCCTTCGTGCATTAACACTCACAATATGGCACGACATCACCCTTCGTGCATTAACACTCACAATATGGCACGACATCACCCTTCGTGCATTAACACTCACAATATGGCACGACATCACCCTTCGTGCATTAACACTCACAATGTGGCACGACATCACCCTTCGTGCATTAACACTCTCCCTTACCATAATGCAATGCATAAATAACAATATGGATATAGAATAACAAGTACAAATCTTACTTCAATATTTGGTTCCATAATATCAATCTCAACTTTGAAATAAAAACTCAACTATCATAAGAAAATCCGTAAACATGATAAGAACGATAAATTGAACAACATTAGTATAACACGTAGCAATTTGTCATAGGAATGAGACAATATAAAAAAAATAGAGAAACATAGAAAATAGGTAAATTGGCGGCGCATAAGTACTCGCCACCTCACATATACGCCGCTCACATGAATTTCACTTAGCAAGTAATCTAAGGTTCTTAATTCCCTCAAGTCAGGGTTAGACACAATACTTACCTCACTCTGTAGGCCACTTAATTCTCAATCACAGCTTTTTCTTTGGAATTCACCTCCAAACCACTCGTATCTATTCACAAATGACTCAATAATATCAAATATTGCTAAAGAAATCAATTATATTGCATAAATTAGATTTTCCAAATTTTCCTCCAAAAAGTCGAAAAATCGACCCCGGGCCCGCTTGGTCAAAACCCGAGGTTCGGACTAAAATCCTTTTACCCATTCACCCTCGAGCCCAAATATATAATTAGTTTTGGAATCCGACCTCAAATTGGGGTCTATATCCTCAAACTTTCAAAATCCCTAGTTTCTACCTTAACCCCTAATTCTACCATGAAACTCTAGATTTTAGGTTGATAATTCAAGAAATATAATGGGTAATTGAAAGAAAATGATTTAGAATCACTTGCCAACACTTTGGGGAAGAAACTAACTCTTGAAAATCGCCTCTACCCGTTTGGTTCTTGAAAAATATTGAAGAAATGGCTTAAACCCGTGTTTGGAGTCTGTTTTAAGTCACTGGACAGGCCTTCATCGCGTTCGCGAGAGGCCTGTCACGATCGCGATGCACGGCGGCCTAAGGCCTTCGCGTTCGCGAGTCTTTGTACGCGTTCGCGTAAGGAAACTCTCCCCAAGGATGAAGGGCACACCAGAATAGCTGCTGCAGCAAAAATCTCGGATTTTCTAAGTGCAAATCACTTCGTAGCCTATCCGAAACTTATCCGAGCCCTCGGGGCTCCAAACAAAACATGCACACAAATCTAAAAATATCATACAGACCTGCTCGTGTGATCAAATTGCTAAAATAACATCTAGAACTCCGAATTTAGCACCAAATCGAATGAAATTCTGAAGAACACTTTAAAATTACTATTTTCTCAACTGAAGGTCCGAATCACGTCAAATCAACTCCGTTTCTCATCAAATTTCTCCGACAGGTTTTAAATAGCATAATGAACCTGTACGGGGCTCCGGAACCAAAATAGGGACCCAGTACTAACAATGCCAAACATCAATCAATTCTTAAAAATAATTAATTTTCAGACTTTTAATTTTCATAAAAAATTCATAACTCAAGCTAGGGAACTCCAAATTCAATTCCGGGCATACGCCCAGGTCCCATAATTCGATACGGACCTACCAGGACCATCAACGCACAGATCTGGGTCTGTTTACCGAAAATATTAACCGAAGTCAACTAAAATAAACTTTTAAGGTAAAATTTTTTATTTTCATTAGTTTTCAACATAAAAGATTTCCGAAAACCTGTCCGGACTGCGCACACAAATCGAGGAGGATAAAAATGAGATTTTTAAGGTTTAAGAGCGCAGATTGAGTTCTAAAACATAAGAGGATCTTTTGGGTCATCACAAAAACTAGTATGCTGTGATGGCGCCTAACGTGGTACTAGGCAAGCCGACATTTCAAAATACTTCTGACACTTTTAAATGAAAAATAATAATAACACAGGTTTAAATCATCAAACTCTCAAAAACCGGGTAGAAGGCTAAAACCCAATACAGTAATTCCCAACATCGGGGTGTCACGAAGTACATGCGCGTCTATACAACACAAGTCTAGAAATAATGTCTATAAAAGACTAAACTAAGTACATAAAGCGAAAAGATAGGGAAGGAGAGACAAGGTCTGCGAACGCCGGGCAGCTACCTTGGAATCTCCAATGATCAAGCTGCGCAAAGAAATCAACACCCATCGTGACCAGAGGCACCTGGATTTGCACATGAAGTACATGGTATAGTGTGAGCACAACTAACTCAGTAAGTAACAAGACTAAATAATGGACTGAAAATAGTGACGAGCTTCACATATATAGTTCAATTATAGAAATTTTCACATGGAAAAATAGCATGCTTTCAAGTTCGACAATTAAGGCCAAAATAATTAATTCTTGTCAATTTCAATTGCAACAGTATATAATATCTTTCAGAAATTTCATGATTGTGATATATGCCAGCTAAAGTACAACAGTAATGGAATCAAATGCATAATCTCAGAGCAACAATCACTCAGTCCTCCCATATACTCCAACCTCACAGTCACTCATTCCTCTCAGCTGCTTGGCACTCGCACTCAGAACTCGGTACTCAACACTCGCACTCAGTAGGTACCTGCGCTCACTGGGGGTGTGTACAGACTCCAAAGGGGCTCCTTCAGCCCAAGCGCTATAACAAGCCAATCATGGCATAAATCAATGAAACATGTTGTGGCGTGCAGTCCGATCCCATAAATATTCTTACAATCAGTCCCTCAGCTTCGCTCAGTCATCAACCTCTCAAGTCTCTCGGGCTCTCAGAAATCATGAAATTCAGCCCAAACAGAAGTGATATAATGTATCAACAAGGAACAATAGAGACTAAGATATGATATGAAAATAAAACTGTGACTGAGTACAAATCAGCAATTTAGTAGATAATTCAACATGTACACGACCTCTGTGGGTCCCTACAGTGTCAACACATGGTCTAAACATGATTTGTAACATGATTTGTAGTTAAATTTCTCTAATACGCGAAGAGTGTACGGATAACAGCAGATTATTCAACTACACAATTTCATGAAATTGACCAAGCCACAATTCTTACGGTGCACGCCCACACGCCCGTCACCTAGCATATACATCACCTCAAAACCAAACACATGACTCATAATACGGGGTTTCATACCCTCATAATCAAATTTAGAACTGCTACTTACCTCAATGCGAGCAAATCTCTACTCCAACACACCCTTGCCTCGTGAAACAGATGCCTCGAATCTAGCTATAAACAATTTGATATAATCAACACGACTAAAGGAATCAATTCCAGAAGAAAAATACTAAGTTATTAATCAAAAGTAAAAAATGGACTCAAAAGTCGGCCCCGGGCCCACGTCTCAAAATCTGTTAAAAGTCACAAAACCCGAAAGCCCATTCATCCATGAGTCCAACCATACCAAATTTATCAAAATCCGACACCAAATCGTCACCCAAATCCCCAAATTCAATTCTCCAAATCCCTAACCTCAAACTCCCAAATTACACCTTAAATACACACAAACTAGGTGGAAAATTCAATGAGGAAACAAGATTATTGATAAAAACAAATGAGCACAAGGGACTTACCTCAAGAAACCCCTTGAAAATCCTCTCACGAATCGCCTAAACCCGAGCTTGAAATGTTTAAAATGAAGCAAAATTGTGAATCCTCGTTTTAAATAATCTGCCCAGCATTCTCGCTTCTGTGGCCACTTTAGCCGCTTCTGCGGTACCGCTTTTACGGTCCATCATCCGCATCTACGGAGGCCACTAAGTCGACCAATAGCTTTTGCGGTCGAAACCCCCGCTTCTGCGGGCCAGCCTCACCACTACTTTTTCCGCTTCTGTGACCCTCCAAGTGCAGGTGCGAGTCCGCAGGTCATTTGCGCTCCACAGTTCCCAGTTCAATCCTCCACTTCTGTGCTTCCTAGCTCACTTCTGCGAGCTCGCACCTGCGACCAATGTTTCGCAGGTGCGATTGCACCTGAAGGCTTTAGCTACAGCAGTCTCTCAAACTCAAACTTTGATCCGAAAATCATCTGAAATCAATCCGAGGCCCCCGCGAACTCAACCAAATATACCAACAAGTCCTAAAACATGATACGAACCTAATCGAGCCCTCAAATCACATCAAACAACATCAAAAATACTAATCGCACCCTAATTCAAGTCTATTGCAACTAAGAAAATTTTAACTTCTACAAACGATGTCGAAACTTATCAAATTACGTCCGATTGACCCCAAATCTTGCACACAAGTCACAAATGACGCCACGGACCTACCCCAGCTCCCGGAACTCCAATTCGAGCCTGGTAACCACAAAGTCCACTCTTGATCTGTAATTATGGCCAATATTTTAGCTAATGGAGTCCATCTCACATAAACATAGACTTTGTTGGCAATATTCCTTGGGACCCAAATGCAGCATTGTGTGGTGGACATCATTTGCACAAGTTGTATTTCTTCTTTTACACCTAAGAGGCCAAGACTTTTTTGCCTATAAAAGGGAAGGCCATTTGTTCATTTTAGACACACCAACAAGACTTGAGGCTTCATTTCTTGTGTTCTTACTTTTCTCCATTATTAACAGTATTTTGTATGAGAGTTAAGTGTTGGGAAGCACTTGTGTGAGCCCTTTCTTTGGGGTGATCCTAACACGGTCAAACATCCAAATTTTCAACTTTCGCCATTTCAAGCCTAATTCAATTACGGACTTCCAAAACACAATTCAGACACTCTCCTAAGACCAAACTCACCCAACGGAGCTAACAGAACCGTAAAAACTACATTCTGAAATCGTTTACTAATAAGTCAACATCCGGTCGACCTTTTCAACTTAAGCTTTCAACTTTGAGACTAAGTGTCTCAATTCATTCCGAAATCTCTCCGGGCCTGAACCAATTACCCGGCAAGTCACATAACGACTATAAAGCATAAAAGAAGCAGTAAAGGGGGGAACGAGGCTACAACTCTCAAAACGACCGACCGAGTCGTTACATTATGATACACTAGTAGAACATGGTCTTGAGATAGTGAAATATACTTGGATCTTTAGAAGCTTAAAATCTTCATCTTGAGTCATTTCTTCAGTGCAGTTTCAACAGAATGATCTGCTACAACAAGTAGTAGCGAATATAAACACCCCTTAAAAATTATATATACAATGTGGAAAAGAGGTGTTAGTTTCATTGGAGTGTTAAAAGTTACTCTCTCCGTTTTAATTTAGATGAGAAAGTTTGACTCGATACGAAATTTAAGAAAGAGATAGAAATGGAAGGCGTACGTTTTTTACTTTGAAAAAGCATAAATACTTTCTTTTTCATTCATCTTTAGTTCCTCTTATTTAAAGGAAAAACAAAACACTGAGCTAAAAGTGTTTTGAAAAGGGGTTAAATTAAAAAGTGGCAGTAAATGCCAAGACAGAAAAGAGAGATGAAAAGTCAGAAGAAGGAGAATGGAGTACTATAAATTGTAAGGGAAAGAGGACAAAAAAGATGGAGATTGGAGTACTATAGAGTGAAGCAGCAGTGATATGTAGCTTTGCTCTGAAATCTAAGAGGATGTGATTTAACGTTAAATACTGTGTGAAGGAGAGAAAAAAGAAGAGCGATTTGACAGGCTAACTTCGATACCTGTCCTTTTTGTCACATATAGCTTTATATATCCTACGACCCACACATCCTGTCTCCCAACACCATTTTTATGCGTAGGTGCACTTGACTTTGTGTGCATTTTCTGAGCTCAACGGCTCTCTCCTCGTAAAGCTTATACTCTGATTGGCCAAACTTCTCGTCAGTCAAAAGTGTTTTTTTAAAAAAAATATTTTTTTTCAATTTGAAATATTTGGCCAAGTATGTTTTTTGAAAAAAAGTATTTTTGACTAGAAGTAAAAACAGTTTTAAAGAAGCAAAAGTAAAAACAGTTTTGAGTTTTTTTTCTACCAAAAATATCCTTTGCAAAATATTATATATACCAAAATAACCTTACTTAGTTTAAACTATTAAGTAATATAAAATGACTTTTGGAATGAATTTTCATATTTATTGGATTATTTCTGATATATTTAAATTATCTTAAAAGAATAAAGTACTTTTTAATTTTATTTTTATATTTTACTTAAATAAAATAAAAAACTTAATTATTATCTTTGATAATAAAATTTATAATTATTTATCTACTTATATAATATTAACTATTAAGCAAATCCGTTCATGTCCTTTTTTATAATTTGACACATAAAAACACTTTTTGAAAATGTTGGCCAAACACAAATTATTGTTCAAAAGTGCTTTTCAAATTGATTAGCTAAACACAAACTTATTTTCTCCAAAAGTACTTTTTGAAAAGCACTTTTAAAAAAGCACTTTTAAAAAAACACTTCTCAAAATAAGCTAATCAATTTAAAAATTACTTTTGAACAATAAATTGTGATTGGCCAAACTTTCAAAAAGTGCTTTTAACTGTCAAATTACAAATAAGAACATGGAAAGATTTGCTTAATAGTTAATATTATATAAATAGATAAATAATTATAAATATTTATTATTAAAGATAATAATTATGATTTTTATTTTATTTAAGTAAATTATAAAAATAAAATTGAAAAGTACTTTATTCTTTCAAGATAATTTAAATATATCAAAATATCATTCAATAAATATGAAAATTCATCCCAAAAGTCATTTTATGTTACTTAATAGTTTAAACTAAGTAAGGTTATTTTGGTATATATACAACAATACAACAATAACAACCCAGTATAATCCCACTAGTGGGGTCTGGGGAGGGTAGTGTGTACGCAGACCTTACCCCTACCCTGGGGTAGAGAGGCTGTTTCCAAATGACCCTCGGCATCCTTCCCGTCAAGAACTCCCCACCTTGCTCTTGGGGTGACTCGAACTCACAACCTCTTGGTTGGAAGTGGAGGGTGCTTACCATCAGAGCAACCCACCTTATATATTTTGGTATATATAATATTTTGCAAAGGATATTTTTGGTAGAAAGAAAACTCAAAACTATTTTTACTTCTGCTCCTTCAAAACTGCTTCTGCTTCTAGCCAAAATCACTTTCCCCCCAAAAAACGCTTGGCCAAAGGCCTCAAATTGAGGAAAAAAATACTTTTGGCATGGTGAGAAGCTTGGCCAAACATGCTATTATACTCCTTCCGTTTCAATTTATGTGAATTCATTTGACTGGGCACACAGTTTAAGAAAAGAGAGAACTTTTAAACTTGTGGTGTAAAATGAGGCACATATATTTTGTGTGGCTATAAATCATTGTATAAATGCAAATTGTTTTCAAATAAGGAAAGTGGTCATTCTTTTTTATACAAACTAAAAAAGAAATAAGTTCACATAAATTGAAACATGGGGGAGTAATAAGTTTGACTGAACATGAAATTTTAAAAAGTACGAAAGACTTTTATATTTTGTGGTTTTAAACAAATGATGTGCGTAATGTATCAAATATCATGAATCTTATGATTTTAATTATGTCACGTGAAAAATTGAAGCTAAAGATTACAAAATATAGAAAGAGATACTATATTATTTTTGAAACATGTTAAAAAGGAAATTAAGACACATGAACTTGGGCAAAGGTAATTATTTCGGTCCTGAAAGAAGTGACGACTCTTCTAGCCGAGGAAAACCCTATGAGTCTATACTGAATAAGGTAACACAACTAGTTGGGACAGTGCAAAATTTAGCCATGTGCAGTTTTGTCTCTTTTTATTTTGAGCTATAAATATTCTCAATTTTGGCAATAAAGTTTTTATTTACCAAAGCAATTTTTTTTTGAGGTGGCAACAAATTAATCAGGCAATGATATTGAAGGCAAGACATTGGTTTAACACAACGTGGCAGAATGTCCCAAAAAAATCATTACAAACCAAACATGATGCATCCAATTAAAAAAGCATCTTTAAAATTAAACATGAGTGCCTTACTAGAGGGGAATTTAGGATTTCTAATACATAAGTGCACCACTAAAAAAAGAAAAGAAAATATATTAAGTAAAAATTGAGCTCTATTCCTCTTGGTAAATAACTCAACCTTCAACCAAGTTGTAACGACTCGGCCGATCGTTTTGAGTATTACAGTCCCGTTCCCTCATTTACTGCTCTATTTGTGCTTTATAACTATATTATGACTTATCGAATTGTTAGTTCGGGTCCGGCGAGATTTCAGAATGAATTGAGACACTTAGTCTCATAATGAAAATGTTAAGTTGAAAAAGTCAACCAGATGTCGACTTATATGTAAACAATCTCGAATTGGAATTTTGATGAATCCAATAGCACTGTATGATGATTTTGGACTTAAGAGCGTATCTGAAAAATTATTTGGAGGTCCGTAGTGGAATTATGCTTGAAATGGCGAAAGTCAAATTTTTGGGAAGTTTGAGCGGGGGGTTGACTTTTTGATATCGGGTCGGAATCCGATTCTGGAAATTGAAATAGGTCCGTAATGTGAAATGTGACTTGCGTGCAAAATTTGAGGTCAATCGGACGTAATTTGATAGGTTTCTATATCGGTTGGGGAAGTTGAAGTTTCAAAGTTCATTGATTTTAAATTTAGGTGTGATTCGTTGTTTCGATATTGTTAGGTGTGATTTGAGGCATCGAGTAGGTCTGTATTATGTTATGGGACTTGTTGATATATTTGGTTGAGGTCCCGGGGCCTGCGGTGAGTTTCGGATGAGGTTCAGATTAATTTTGTTGCATATTGCATTATTGAAGGTTGCTGGTTCTGGTGCTTTCGCACCTGTGAAAATGGGCTCGCAGGTGCGATGGTCGCAGAAGCGACAATAAAGTCACAGAAGCGAGGGAGTGCTGGCTGGGCAGTGCTTGAAGGTGCGCAAATTTTATCCGCAGATGTAGAGTCACTTCTGCGCTTGGCTTTCCGCAGAAGCGGCTTGGCTTGCAAATGCGCCCATGTTTTCCGCAGAAGCGAGGGTCGCAGGTGCGACCTCTTGTCCGCATTTGCGAAAGTGCTGGGCAGAATCCTTTAAGTTCGAGGGTTCGTAATATTTTCACCATTTTCGGATTTCGGAGCTCGGTTTGGGTGATTTTGGAGAGAAAGTTTTTCACACAACTTGGGGTAAGTGTTCTTGACTCGCTTGTGATTATATTCCATGAATCTATCTTTATTTTTAGCAATTGGTTGATGAATTTAAAGAGGAAATTAAGGGTGTTGGCCTAAAGTTCATAATACGAATTTTTGAGTTTTGAACATAGATTTGGAGTTGGAATTGAGTGAAATTAGTATGGTTGAACTTGTAATTGGATGGGTTATCGGATTTTATGAGTTTTATCGGATTACGAGACATGGGCCCCACAGACAATTTTTGGAGTATAATTTAGGATTTTGTGGGAATATATTAGTATTTTGATATTGGATTAATTCCTATAAATTATGTGGACTGAATCAAATTTATTGTGGCTAGATTTGAGCCGTTTAGGAGTTGATACGCGCATAATAGAATTTCTGGAGCATTTTGATCTTGCTCGAAATTGGATTCGTCTTGTTCGAGGTAAGTAACTCTTCTAATCTTGGAGCTGAGGGTATGAACCCTGAATATACGTATTATATAAATTATTTGAAGGTGACGCACATGGTAGGTGACGGGCGTGTGGGCGTGCACCATAGAAATTGTGACGTAATTGTTTCAGTGGAATTTCGTAGTCAAATAATCTTGGCATTTTCTATGCAATTTTATGTGTTAAAGAAATTGAGCTGAGAATCATATTAAAAATAATGTTGGAGCCATGTGCCAGTATTATTGAGACCCACAGAGATCATATTGCTATGAATTATTTGTTTAAATTAAAATTTCATACTCAGTCATATTCCTTCCATTGCATATCATATCTCAGTCTCTATGGTTATTTATTGATACATCATATCGTCATTTTGGGCTAGTTTCATGACATTGTGACTCCGAGAGACTAGAGAGATTGATGACTGAGGGAGACCGAGGGCCTGATTGTGAGGATAATTATGGGATCCGGTTGCACTCTGCAGCATGCCATATTGGCTTTATATATATTATTATTATTATGTGGATCAGGGTTGCCCGGGTGCAGCAGACCTTATAGGCTTTACATAGCACGTGAGTTGTCCGTGCAGGTCCAGATATTGATACTATAGCACGTGAGTTGTCCGTGTGGTTTATAACGCTTGGGCTGAAGGAGCCCCTCCGTAGTCTGTACACCCCCAGTGAGCGTGGTTGATATTATTGAGGGATGGATCTTCACTGGATATGGATGTTGTCCGAAGTATTATATACCTGAAGATGGATCTTCTCCACGGGCTGGATTGGCCCTACTCGGTACTGAGTAACTGATGATCAATTGATGCATATATTCCGGGATGTATCTTCCCTGGGCCAGATTGACCATATACAGTACCGAGTGATTGAGCATGATAAGTGAAATGTGTGAGAAAGTGAGATTGAGTACTCTGAGAGTGTGAGTACATGAGTTCATCTCTGAAATATATTGCATTGACATACACACATGATACAAGTATAGAGATGTATTTTTCTCATGTTGTACGGTATTACATCATTCATGATTTCTCACACATATTGACAGATGGGCATAGTGATGCATTTGTTTTACACTGGTTATCTAGAAAGAAGATGAAACATCCTATTTATTATTGAAAAGATTTTTGGAAAATTATTGTTTTTAAACTTATTCATATTTTTGGCAATTTTGGTAAACAATTTGAGTTTTCATTGATGTACTTGAAAGACAGAACTATTTTCAAAAATCATGTTTTGTTGAGCATTTAATCGTTGAGTTACTTCTGGTATTACTTATTTTATTTTGTTATGAACTATTGTTAGTTATTGAAATTTGACCCGACCTTGGTACAAGCTCGTCACTACTTTCAACCTAAGGTTAGGTTTGTTACTTATTAAGTACATGAGGTCGGTTGTACTCATACTATACTTTTGCACCTTACGTGTAGATGTTGGATGCTGATGCGTTCATTGGGAGCTGCATCTGAAGATGTACCTGTGTTTCGGTTGTAGCTGCCTCTTGTTCATGTTAGCCTTAGATTCATAAAACTCTGTTTATGTACATAGATGATGTATTTACTTCATACTAGCTTTGTAAACTCTATTCTTAGAAACTCATGATTTGTACAACCATTTCTTGGGGAAGTGTATTAGTTTTATATAATTTATTTTAATTAATTGCCATATTAATATCATCGAAATTCGATAGTTGATAAGTGGCTTACCTAGCGGGTTGGGTTAGGTGCCATCACGACTAGTTGGATTTTGGGTCGTGACACAAGTGCACCATCTAGCCTTTATAAATCATGGGTGTCAACAGTTAATATTATACCAATTTTAAAAGATATATACATAAAATATATAATTTTACGGAGAAATTATAGGTTCACGTGCCCCATAATCCCGTGTATAGATCCGCCCTGAGTGCATCATTAAAATATTTGTGTCTTTGGACATTTACATTTAATTAATAGATAAATAACATGTGCTTAGATATAAACTTTTATCATTTAACAAAGATTATTGAGAGTATATTCTTACCTTAATAGATTACTTAACAATGGTAGGATTATGACACCCCGAACCTGGGCCTGAATGTAATACGTCACCCGATGCCTAACTACATGTTGCCGAGCGAACCAACTGGCTGGATGAATCAACATATGATATCATAACATACCGAATACGGAAGATAAACTAACACATGCTGATACACTGGAAGTCTGAATGATATAAATCAAAGTGCGAAGACACTAATATAACTCTGAAACATATCTGTAGCCAATATTGCTAACATGAAAAGCTTGCGACTTTGTCTTACGGTTACTCTAGTATATGTAGCCTTTAATAAAGTACTAAACATACTGAATGTCTGTAAATACTGAAAAACTGTAAAGTAATGATAATGCCCCAAAAGAACTAGAGCTCAACAAATAGCTGGTACCAAAATCCTAGCGCTCTGAATCATCAACATATAAATTGTTACTTTCAACGTGAGATGCAGGCCCCAGGTGAAAGGGACATCAGTACATTTGAATTGCATTGGTATGTAAAGCAACTGAAAAAAAGAACTGTAAATACTGAAACTGAAACTGAACTGATAAATGATAACTGATAATAAACAAGGAAGTAAGGATATAAAATCTCCCTCTTCGGAATGATGAACCACTTGTTTATCTAAATAAATAATCTACGTCCTCGGGCCTAATATATATGCGTACAAGCTATGGTATCGGGCCCAAGTATACGTATACATAACTGCGGCCTCAAGCCCAAAGATGCATAAATCATAAAGTACGGCCTCAGGCCCAAATATGCATAAAGCATAAACTACGACCTCATGTCCAAATACAAGCGTTCAACATTTAGGGATTTAAAATCAGGAACTGAGATTCACATTGTAATACGTGATGCTGAAATATTAAAACATATTGAGTTACATGATACTGGAATGTTGAATATGACTAGACTGAGACATGTCTTCATGAACTGATTATGAAAATTAAAACTTCAACTGTTTATAACATGCTGAGTAATATAGATTGAGACTCATGGGAATCAAACACAAGTCTATATTGATTACGTACTGAGGTCACAACGTGCGTAATGAAAGTCATGAATGAATTACGAAGCTAGAGAATAGAAGTTATGCAACTATTCAAGGAACTAAGCTTAATTATATTTATGAGGCAGGTAGTAACGTTGTAAAAGAAACGTAGTATAGGGAGAATCATTAACATTCACAAACATAGAGAGTTAGCCTCACATACATTGACTCTGCCTTTTTAAGCGTATCACAATTTTCGTAGCCTCTTTCAACGATAATCTATGTGAATATATATCAAGAGGAACCAATATTTGCACTAATGCTTGTGTTTTAGCCACTTAGGAATTTTATCAAACACCTTATGAGCGTAAAACCTCATAGCCCTTATTAATGGTGTTTTCTTCACCCAATTCTCATTTTACTACTTCTAGGTAATTCTACAATCACAAATAGATGTAACTAACACCATTTCTCATCATCCAAATGTTTAAACAATCTTAAGTTAACAACCCAAAACCCTAGCATAGTTCACATGATTCTCTTTATCAAACTCACTTACTATTCTCCCAAGAACTTATCAATTCATAGTTATAAATGATTAGGGAGTAAAAGCATTACCCTTTTGAAGTTCAATCCTCTTGAATTCGAGTTCTAGGATTTTGTTTCTGAACAATGATGTCTCAATCGAATATCTAATGATTTGAAGGGTTTACCTATATTAAGAAAGTGTTGGAGAATTAAAATTAACTTAGTATCATTACTAGAACTTACCTTGGATGATGGAGGGACCTTGGAGGAAGTTGGGTTCTTGAGAGCTCCCATTTCTAGAGCAAATCTACGTATTTGGGGTGTAGGGAATGAGGTAGGATTTAAATAAGTGTAAACGTCCCAAAATTGAGGAGGAAATAAAAGTGGCTCGGATAGATATCGTCGGCACGTGGACATCATCATAGACGCCAAAATGATAGTGCAATGCGCCATCAGAGGCTCCAAAACTACACGGCCTTACATCGCCAGTGTAACGACCCAGCCGTTCATTTTGAGTGTATTAGCCCCGATCCTCTATTTACTGTTTTCCTCGTATCTGTTTCTGCTTATGTGACTTGACGGGAGGTCTTGTTTTTGGTTTCGGGGTGTTTTGGGACACTTAGTCCCTAAAACGAAAGCTTAAATCTCAGGATTTTGACCAGAGTCGGAAGTGTGTGAAGAAGATCCGTTGGGTGATTTTGGACTTAGAAGCGTATCCGGATTGTGAATTTGAGGTCTATAGCTAATTTAGGCTTGAAATGACGAAAGTCGATTTTTTTGGGAAGTTTGACCCGGGGGTTGACTTTTTTATATCGGGGTCGGATTCTAATTCCGGAAGTTGGAATAGGTCCATAATGTTGAATAGGACTTGTGTGCAAAGTATGAGATTAATCGGACGTAATTTGATAGGTTTCGGCATCATTTGTAGAATTTTGAAATTTCGAAGTTTATTAAGTTTGGATTGGAGGGTGATTCATATTTTTATTATTGTTTG
Source organism: Nicotiana otophora (assembly GCA_000715115.1). NCBI lineage: Eukaryota > Viridiplantae > Streptophyta > Magnoliopsida > Solanales > Solanaceae > Nicotiana > Nicotiana otophora. The sequence continues at coordinate 49,104 of AWOL01S0074180.1, read as the reverse complement.
ACGTGTTTTGAGGGCTCGACTAAGTTCGTATGGTGTTATAGGACTTGTGGGTATATTTTATTAAGGTGTCGGGGGCCTCGGGTGTGTTTCAGATGCTTAACGGTTTGAATTTGGACTTAGGCAAATGGCTGAAGCCTTCTGATATCTCATGGTTCCGCACATGCGGTGGGGAGACCGCAGGTGCGTACTCGTACGTGCGGATGAAAGAGTGTAGAAGCAGGAATTGAGGAGATGGCTAGGGGTCGCAGGTGTGAGGGAATTTCTGCATCTGGGAGCCCGCAGATGTGCTTGAGGCTCCGCAAATGTGGTGAGTGAGGTGGAGGGGGGATCGCAGAAGCGGATATTTGTCCACAGGCGCGCACACACAAGTGCGACCACTTGCTCACAGATGCGGACCCAGCCTCTTAAGTCATTTTCGCACATGCGGGGGAAATTGTGCAGGTGTAGTGTCATAGGTGCGACGGTATGCCCACAGATGCGGAAGAACTAGGCAGAAAAATGGGATTTCGAGGGTTTGATTTCCATTTTGATTTTGGGACTTGGAGAGCTCGGTGTGAGGCAATGTTGTGAGGTTTCTTCAAGAAGATTATTTGCGTAAGTGATTCTAACTCGGATTGGACTATATTTCATGAATCTATTTTTATTTTCATTATCTAATTAGGGATTTGAGTTGTAAATTTGGGGGTTTAGGGCTTGAGAATTGGAGAGAGGATTTTGGGAATTTGGAGGATCAAATTATGTCGGATTTTGATGAATTTAGCATGGCTAGACTCGTGAGTGAATGGGTTTTCGGGTTTTGTGACGTTTGTCGGATATCGAGATGTAGGCCCGGGGCCGGGTTTGAGCCTATTTCGGATTTTGGGTTATAATTTCCTGTTTTCTTGTGGAATTGATTCTTTTAGCTTATATTAATTATATCGTACTACTTGTGGATAGATTCAAGGCAGTTGGAGATTGATTCGATGGGTAAGGGTATTACGGAGTAGGATTTTGCGCGGTTTGAGGTAAGTAACGATTTTAAATCTGGTCCTGAAGGTATGAAACCCCAAATATTTGGTATGATGTGACTATTTTGGAGGTGACGCACATGCTAAATGACGGGCATATGGGCGTGTACCGTGGGGGATTGTGATTTGGTCCGTCCCGTGAGACTGTAAAGTCGTATAACCTATTGTTAATTACCTTTTCTCTCTGTGTTATAGAAATCTGGCTGCAAATCATGTTAGAAATTATGCTTAGGCTATGTGATGGTACTGTTGGGACCTGCAGAGGTCGCGTACTTATTGAAGTATTTGCTAATTGCTGTCTTATACTCAGTCGTGGTCTTACTTGCGTATCATATCTGAGTCTCTTCTTGATTCTTGTTGATACACTATGTTATTTTTGTTTGGGCTGATCATTATGATTTCAGAGAGCCTGAGAGACTAGAGAGGTTGGTGACTGATTTAGGGCCTGAGTTCCGAGCTATGAGCTATATGTGTATATATGTATCGGGTTGCACGCCGCAACGAGCCTTAGGGCTGTATATATGGATCCGATTGCATACCGCAATGAGCCTCAAGGCTATATATATATATATGTATGTGGATCGGGCTGCACATCGCAACGAGCATTATGGCTATTTATATGAGATTGGGCTGCACGTCACAGCGGTATAATGCTTGGGCTGAAGGAGCCCTCCGGAGTCTGCACACCCCTAGTGAGCGCATGTACCTATTGAGTGTGAGTACTGAGGGCTGAGAGCCGAGTGATTGAGCTGTTGTGACGAGTTGAGTAGCTGTTGCCTTGAGAGGCGGTACTTGCTTTTTATTTATTGATGCACTAATTGCTATATGTCATTGTTGTGAAATTTTTGAAAGATTATATATCCGGAGTACCTGCACTTTAATTGTATAAAACTGATTTGACTTAAATTGCCGGATTTGAAAGCATGTCTATTCTTTGCTGGAATTATTAAAATTGAATTGTATTTGTATAGCTCGTCACTACCTTCTCAGTTCCTTACTTATTTCTGTTACTTGCTGAGTTGGTTGTACTCATGTTACACCCTCTACTTTATGTGCAATCCAGGTGTGTTTGATCAGGGAGGTCGTTGAGTTCGTGCGCGATCGAGTACCGGAGACAACGAGGTAGTTGTTGGCGTCCGCAGAGCTTGTATTTCCTTCTATGTTTTCTATCTTTTCTTTATTGATAATTAGACATTTTTTTATTATACTGGATATCTAAATGCTCATGACTCAATAACACCTCGATGTCGGGATATTTCTTTGCACTTATGTTTTGGTTTTTACCCCGTTCTTATGAAAAACTCCGGTTATTTTAAATGTCTTAATTCATTTCTGTTAAATATTGAAAGTGTTTTGGAAATGTCGGCTTGCCTAGTATCACTATAGGCTCCATCACGATGGGTTAGATTTTGGGTCGCGACAAGTTAGTTTTAGATCCTAGGTTACATAGGTCTAACGAGTCATGAGCAAGTTTAGTAGAGTCTTGCGGATCGGTACGAATACGTCTGTACTTATCTTCGAGAGGCTGTCGAGCACTTAGGAAACTTCTCATTATTGAATTTTTGTCGTGCGAATCTTTTGATTCTGGTAACTAAAATTATGTTGCTCTAATTCTCTCACAGATAGTGAGGACGCGTACTACGGGTCAGGATGGACAACCACCAGCACCTCCAGTCAGGGTCGTAAGAGGACGAGGTCACGGTAAAGGCCGCAGTAGGGGTAGAGGTACACCTCGTACCGCAGCAAGGGCGGCACCTGCAGATCCACCCGTTGCCCCAGTTCAGGAGCTGGCTCTAGTTGTGGACGAGTGCGTGGGACCAGCTCAGGTACGACCTGTGCCTATTATAATTCCAGGCCTTCAGGAAGCCTTAGCTCAGATTCTGACCGCGTGTACTAGTCTTGCTCAAGCTGTCTCTATTCCGGATGCAACAGACACTTCTTAGGCCGGGGGAGGTGCTCAGATTCCCGCCGCCCGCACACCAGAGCAGGTAGTAGAGGGATTCCAGACACTGGGGACACTACTAGCCCAACCGGTTGCAGCTGCTTAGGACTATGTGGTTCTTGTCATGCCTGATGATGAGCAACATCGATTGGAGAGGTTTGGGAGACTCCAGCCTCTATATTTCAGTATTAATGAGGGAGATGATGCACAGGGCTTCTTGGACAGGCGTCAGAGAATACTCCATACAACAGGTATTGTAGAGACCAAATGGGTCTCGTTCACTACCTTTCAGTTCTCTGGGGCTGCCTTCAGTTGGTGGGAGGCTTACGAGAGGCGTAGGCCGGTCGGCGCAACACCCCTTACATGGCAGTAGTTCTCCGTTCTTTTCCTAGAGAAGTTTGTGCCTCAGTCCCGCAGAGAGGAGATGCACAAGGAGTTCGAGCAGCTTTGTCAGGTGATATGTCCGTGACGCAGTATGAGCTAAGATTTTTTGAGTTGGACCATCATGCTATTTGGTTGGTTCCCACATATAGGGAGAGGATCGGGAGGTTCATAGATGGCCTCACTTTGCAGTTGTGATTGCTTATGACTAGAGAGAGAGTGTCTGGTGCTACTTTTGATGAGGTTGTCGACATTGCTCGTCAGATTGAGATGGTTCACAGCCAAGAGCGGGTTGAGAGAGAGGCCAAGAATCCTCGTGGATAGGGTGGATTTAGCGGTGTTCCCTCTGGGGGCAGTTCCACCATGGTAGGGGTCGTCCTTTCAGACATGCTCAGATGGCTCGCCTAGTCCACCGTGGTGCATCATCCAGCCATAGTTCACATAGTTACCAGCAGAGCCATTAATATCTCAGTGCTCTCCTAGCTTAGAGTTCGTCTTGTGCTCCATCGGGTCAGGGCTCGTCTATACCAGGTCCTTCTACCAGTTATCTCGGTGCTCGGGGCTCCATTCAGTCCCCAGCACCAGCACTGGAGAGTTGCTATGAGTGTGGGGAGTTTGGCCACATCAGGAGATATTGTCCCTGCCTTATGGGAGGTCCGGCTTAACAGAAGAGCTAGTATACAACATCAGCACCAGTTTCTTCACCACCCGCTCAGCCAGCTCGGGATGGGGCCCAGTTAGCTAGGGGCTGCCCGAGAGGGGGAGGCCGATCAGGGGGTGGCCAGGCCCGTTTCTATGCTCTTCCCGCCAGACCAGATGTCATTGCTTCGGATGTTGTGATTATAGGTATTGTCTCAGTTTGCCATAGAAATGCCTCTATATTATTTAACCCTAGTTCCACTTATTCATATTTGTCCACGGATTGTACTCATTATCTGGTTATGCCCCGTGAGTCTCTAGTTTCATTTGTACGTGTATCCACTCCAGCGGGTGATACTATCATTGTGGACCATGTATATCGGTTATGTGTGGTGACTATTGGGAGTCTGGAGGCTAGAGTGGATCTATTGTTGCTTAGTATTGTTGATTTTGACGTGATTTTGGGTATGGATTAGTTGTCTCCATGTCATGCTGTTCTAGATTGTCATACTAAGATTGTGACGTTGGCGATGCCGGGGTTGCTGAGGGTTGAGTGGAGCGGCTCTATAGACTATGTTCCCAGTAGAGTGATTTCATACTTGAAGGCTCAGCGGATGGTTGGGAAGGGTTGTCTATCGTATCTGGCCTTTGTGAGGGATGTTAGTGTAGAGACCCCTACTATTGATTTTTTTCCGGTGGTGCGAGAATTTCCGGATGTGATTCATGCAGACCTGCCGGGCATGCTGCCCGATAGATATATTAATTTTGGTATTGATTTGGTGCCGGGCACTCAGCCTATTTCTATTCCACCGTATCGTTTGGCACTGGCGAAGTTGAATAAATTAAAGGAGCAGCTTTAGGAACTCCTTGATAAGGGGTTTATTCGGCCTTATCGTGTCACCTTGGAGTGCACCAGTTCTATTTGTTAAGAATAAGGATGGTACTATGAGAATGTGCATTGATTATAGGCAGTTGAACAAGGTCACAATCAAGAACTATTATCCTTTTCCGCGTATTGATGATTTGTTTGACCAGCTTCGGGGAGCGATGATGTTCTCCAAGATTGATTTGAGGTCAGGGTATCACCAGCTGAAGATTCGGGACTCATATATTCTTAAGATAGCTTCCAGGACCCAATATAGCCATTATGAGTTCCTTGTGATATCTTTTGGGCTGACCAGCACCCCAGCAGCGTTCATGCATTTGATGAACAACATGTTTTAGCCTTATATTGACTCGTTCATTATTGTATTCATTGATGATATCCCGGTGTACTCTCGTAGCCAGGAGAAGCATGCCCAGTATCTGAGGATTGTGTTACAGCGGTAGAGGGACTAGAAGCTTTATCCAAAGTTCTCCAAGTGTGAGTTTTGGCTCAGTTCAATGGCTTTCTTGGGGCACGTGGTGTCCAGTAAGGGTATTCAGGAGGATCCGAAGAAGATAGATGCGGTGTAGAGTTGGCCCAGACCATCCTCACCCACGGAGATTCGGAGCTTTCTTGGGTTGGCGGGCTATTACCGTCATTTTGTGGAGGGTTTCTCGTCTATTGCATAGCCCTTGACTAAATTGACCCATAAGGGTGCTCCTTTAAGGTGGTTGGAGGAGTGCGAGGAGAGATTTCAGAAGCTCAAGACTTCTTTGACCACGGCTCCAATACTAGTTCTACCATCAACTTTTGGTTCCTACACATTGTATTATAATGCCTCGCGGATCGGTATTGGGTGTGTTCTGATGCAGGAGGGTAGAGTGATTGCTTATGCTTCGCGCTAGTTGAAGACCCATGAGAAGAACTATCATGTCCATGTCCTTGAGTTAGCAGCTATTGTTCACGTATTGAAGATTTGGCGGCACTATTTGTACGGGGTCCATTATGAGATTTACACTGATCTCGGAGTTTGCAGCATCTATTCAAACAAAAGTATCTTAACTTGCATCAGCGGAGGTAGTTGGAGCTTCTTAAGGACTATGATATCACCATTTTGTACCATCCCGGGAAGGTCAATGTGGTGGCCGATGCCTTGAGTCGCCGGGCGGAGAGTTTAGCATATCTTCCAGCAACAGAGAGGTCAATGGCATTGGATTTTCAGGTTTTATCTAGCCAGTTTGTCAGATTGGATATTTCTGATCCACGTCGAGTATTGGCTTGTGTGGTCTCGCGGTCTTCTCTTTTTGATCATATTAGGGAGCGTCAGTATGATGACCCCATCTGCTTGTCCTTAAGGACACGTTCCAGCACGGTGATGTTAAGGAGGTCACTATTGGGGATGGCAGTGCATTGAGGATGCATGGCAGGCTATGTGTGCCCAATGTAGATGGTTTGCATGAGATAATTCTCTAGGAGGCTCATAGTTTGCGGTATTCTATTCATCTGGGTGCCGCGATGATGTATCAGGACTTGAGATAGCATTACTAGTGGAGGAGAATGAAGAAAGACATAGTGGAGTATATATCTTGGTGCCTAAATTGCCAGCATGTGGAGTATGAGCATCATCGACCAAGTAGGTTGCTTCAAAAGTTAGAGATTTCGGAGTGGAAATGGGAGCGGATCACTATGGATTTCGTTATTGGGCTTCCACAGACTCAGCGGAAGTTTGATACAGTTTGGGTGATGGTGGATCGGCTGACCATGTCAGCTCATTTCATTCTTGTGATAACTGCCTATTCTTCCGAGCAGTTGGCTCGAGTGTATATCCGTGAGATCGTCAGGCTCCATGGCGTACCGTTATCTATCATCTCTGACTGGGGTACGCAGTTTAGATCACGGTTCTGGAGGGTCATGCAGTATGAGTTGCTCGAGTGGAGTTGAGCACATCATTTCACCCTCAGACGGACGGGCAGTCCGAGCGTAATATTCAGATATTAGAGGATATGCTCCGTGCGTGTGTGATGGAGTTTAGGGGTTTGTAGGATTAGTTCTTGCCTCTAGCGGAGTTTGCTTACAAAAATAGTTACCAGTCAAGCATCTAGATGGCACCGTATGAGGCCCTGTATGGTAGGAGGGTAGGTCTCCGGTGGGTTAGTTCGAGTCGGGCGAGGCTAGATTATTGGATACAAACTTGGTTCAGGATGCTCTAGAGAAGGTTAAGGTGATTCATGATAGACTACACACAGCCCAGTCTAGACAGAAGAGTTATGCGGATCGGAAGGTTCGCGATGTTGCATTCATGGTTGGAGAGCGGGTCTTACTACAGTGTCACCCATAAAAGGTGTTATGAGGTTCGAAAAGAAGGGAAAGATGAGCCCAAGGTTCATTAATCCCTTTGAGGTGTTGAGGCGAGTTGGGGAGGTTGCTTATGAGCTTGCTTTACCTCCAGTCTAGAGGGAGTGCACCTAGTATTCCATGTTTCTATGCTCCGGAATTATCATGATGATTCGTCTCACGTGTTGGATTTCAGCTCAGTGCAGTTGGACAAGGATTTATCTTATGTTGAGGAGCCAGTGGCGATCTTGGATAGGCATGTTCGAAAGCTGAAGTCAAAGAATATTGCTTTTGTGAAGGTTCAGTGGAGGGGCCAGTCGGTCGAGGAGGCGACTTGGGACACTGAGCACGATATGTGTAGCCGTTATCCTCATCTTTTCACCATTTCAGGTATGTCTCTATGCTTGTTCGAGGACGAACGATTGTTTTAAGCGGGGGAGGGTGTAACGACCCGGCCGGTCGTTTTGAGTGTATTAGCCCCGATCCCCTATTTACTGTTTTCCCCGTATCTGTTTCTGCTTAAGTGACTTGCCGGTAGGTCTTGTTTTTGGTTCCGGAGTGTTTTGGGACACTTAGTCCCTAAAACGGAAGCTTAAGTCTCAGGATTTTGACTGTAGTCGGAAGTGGGTGAAGGCGACTCTAGAATGGAGTTCAGTTGGTTTCGTTAGCTCCGTTGGGTGATTTTGGACTTAGGAGCGTGTCCGGATCTGTGCATTTGAGGTCTGTAGCTAATGTAGGCTTGAAATGGCGAAAGTCGAATTGTTTTTGGAAAGTTTGACCTGAGGGGTTGACATTTTGATATCGGGGTCGGATTCCTATTCCGAAAGTTGGAATAGGTCCGCAATATTGAATAAGACATATGTGCAAAATTTGAGGTTAATCGAACGTGATTTGATAGGTTTCGGCATCGTTTGTAGAATTTGGAAATTTCAAAGTTCATTAAGTTTGGATTAGAGGGTGATTCGCATTTTTATTGTTGTTTGACGTGTTTTGTGGACTCGACTAAGTTCGTATGGTATTATAGAACTTGTGGGTATATTTGGTTGAGGTCCCAGGGGCCTCGGGTGTGTTTCATATGCTTAATGGTTTGAATTTAGAATTAGGCAAATGGATGAAGCCTTCTGATATCTGATGGTTTCGCACCGGCGGTGGGGAGACCGCAAGTGCGTACTCGCACATGTGGATGAAAAAGCACAGAAGCGAGAATTGAGGAGATGTACATGGGTCGCAGGTACGAGGGAATTTCCGTATCTGCGAGTCCGTAGATGCGCTTGAGGCTCCGTAGATACGGTGAGCGAGCTGGAGGAGGGATCGCAGAAGCGGACATTTGTCCGCAGGTGCGCACACGCAGGTGCGGCCATTTGCTCGTAGATGCGGACCCAACCCCTTAAGTTATTTATGCACATGCAAGGGAAATTGCGCAGGTGCGACGGTATGCCCGCAGATGCAGATGAACTGGGTAGAAAAATGAGATTTTGAGGGTTTGATTTCCATTTCAATTTTGGGACTTGGAGAGCTCGGTGTGAGGCGATCGTTTGAGGTTTCTTCAAGAAGATTGTTGGGGTAAGTGATTTTAACTCATATTGGACTATAGTTCATGAATCTATTGTTATTTTCATCATCTAATTAGTGATTTGAGTTGTAAATTTGGTGGTTTAGGGCTTGATAATTGGAGAGTGGATTTTAGGGATTTGGAGGACTAAATGATGTCGCATTTTGATGAATTTAGTATGGCTAAACTCGTGAGTGAATGGGCATTCGGGTTTTATGACTTTTGTCGGATTTTGGGTTATAATTTCGTATTTTTCTTGTGAAATTGATTCTTTTAGCTTATATTATTATATCGTACTACTTGTGGCTAGATTTAGGGCATTTGGAGATTGATTCAATGGGGAAGGGCATTGCGGAGTAGGATTTTGCACGGTTTGAGGTAAGTAACAGTTTTAAATCTGGTCCTGAGGGTATGAAACCCCAAATATTTGGTATGCTGTGACTATTTTGGAGGTGACGCACATGCTAAGTGACGAGCATATGGGCGTGTACCGTGGGGGATTGTGATTTAGTCCGTCCCGTGAGACTGTAAAGTCGTATAGCCTATTGTTAATTACCTTTTCTCTCTGTGTTATAGAAATTTGACTGCAAATCATGTTAGAAATCATGCTTTAGGATTTTTATTGATTTTGATTTAGTCCGTCCCGTGAGACTGTAAAGTCGTATAGCCTATTGTTAATTACCTTTTCTCTCTGTGTTATAGAAATTTGACTGCAAATCATGTTAGAAATCATGCTTTAGGATTTTTATTGATTTTGATTTAGTCCGTCCCGTGAGACTGTAAAGTCGTATAGCCTATTGTTAATTACCTTTTCTCTCTGTGTTATAGAAATTTGACTGCAAATCATGTTAGAAATCATGCTTAGGCTATGTGATAGTACTGTTGGGACCCGCAGAGGTCGCATACTTATTGAAGTATTTGCTAATTATTGTCTTGTACTCAGTTGTGGTTTTACTTACGTATCATAACTGAGTCTCTTCTTGATTCTTGTTGATACACTATGTTATTTTTGTTTGCGCTGATCTTTATGATTTCAGAGAGCCCGAGAGACTAAAGAGATTGGTAACTGAGTTAGGGCCAGAGTGCCGAGCTGTGAGCTATATGTGTATATATGGATCGGGTTGCACGCCGTAATGAACCTTAGGGCTGTATATATGGATCGGATTGCACGCTGCAACGAGCCTCAGGACTGTATATATATATGGATCGGGTTGCACATCGCAACGAGCCTTTTGGCTATTTATATGGGATTGTGCGGCACGCCGCAGCGATATAGCGCTTGGGCTGAAGGAGCCCTCCGGAATCTGCACATCCCCAGTGAGCGCAGGTACCTATTAAGTGTGAGTACTGAGGGCTGAGAGCCGGGTGATTGAGCTGTTGTGACGAGTTGAGTAACTGTTGCCCTGAGATGCGACACTTGCTTTTTATTTGTTGATGCATTTAGTTGCTATCTATCATTGTTGTAAAATTTCTGAAAGATTATATATTCGGAGTACCTGCACTTTAACTGTATAAAACTGATTTGACTTAAATTGCCGGATTTGAAAGAATGTCTATTCTTTGTTGGAATTATTGAAATTGAACTGTACTTGTATAGCTCGTCACTACCTTCTCAGTTCTTTCTGTTACTTGCTGAGTTGGTTGTACTCATGCTACACCCTCCACTTTATGTGCAGATCCAGGTGTGTTTGATCAGGGGGTCGTTGAGTTCGTGCGCGATCGAGTACCGGAGACAACGAGGTAGCTACTGGCGTTCGCAGACCTTGTCTCTCCTTCTATGTTTTCTTTCTTTTCTGTATTGATACTTAGACACTGTTTTTACTAGACTGGATATCTAGATGCTCATGACTCAGTGACACCACGATGTCGGGCTATTTTTTCGCAATTAGCTTTTGGGTTTTACCCCGTTCTTATGAAAAACTTCGGTTATTTTAAATGTCTTATTTCTTTTCTGTTAAATGTTGAAAGTGTTTTGGAAATGTCGGCTTGCCTAGTATTATGATAGGCGCCATCACGACGGGTTAGGCTTTGGGTCGTGACAGTCAGGGGGCTCTAAAGTTTGCTCTAGACAGTGCCACTATCTAAGGCTATGAGTTTTCATGGCCTTGCATTGTCTAAAGCTGGAAGACACACCTTCCTTAAACTTAGTCGATTCTATCGAATCTTATGCACCTCACTCTCCGTCTTGATTCCAAAATAATTATTTCCACCCATATTCATCCCGATAGGACTTCACATGTCTAAAATGTCACATTAATAATCATTTAACATATCCACACCTAATCCGAATTTACGGAGTATTACAAGGATACTCATTTAGATCCTGTAGTTAAATGTACTTATTTGCACGGGTCTTGCACCAAATTGTTTATATATATATATATAATTTATTTGCTAAATGTACAAGGATACTCATTTAGCTGTGTAGCTAAATGTACTTATTTGCACGGTTATTGGTGCAAGATCCGTGCAAATAAGTACATTTAGCTACACGAGCTTTGAGCTCTCTTGTTAACTTCATTAGTTTGTACTTCGTACCCTACAGACTACAGTCCTACGACAATTCCAACGTACCTTCGCGGGGATAAAAAATAGATGAAAAGTTGTACAGAGTTGAGGGCAGGATATTTTAGACTGGAGCAAAACGGAGTAGCATCTAATTAGGGAACATCAAATGGAGTAGCCTTTCCAAAACCAGTTGATTGAACAGTAAAACTAATTAAGATCAGGAAATCCGACTTGTTAAAAGCACTAGTCGACTGAGTATTAACTTTTAGACAAATGGAAAATGTTCAACTAGATAACTAAACATGAGGTCATTAGAATTCAATCTCATCATTCTGATTCGAATTTATATAATATTGACATGTAAGATTGTTTTGTCTACTATCAGTATATGTAAACCAAATGCTCCAACTAATGCATAAAAATAACTCTAATCGTGTACTTTTTGTTTTTTGCTAATAATTATCGAGTACGTTCCTATTAAAGGAAAACACTTTCAAAGACAGAATTCACAGTTCACATACAGATTAAACCTGACATAAGGTTTAATTTTTGCATCATAAACCTGAACAGTAGCGTTTAACAATATTTTTAGCTAGCGTTTGGTCATAGATTTCCAAATTTATTTTTAAAATTTAATTTGGGTGAAGTTTGGTTTGAAGATGAAAATCTGTTTGAACATAATATTTCAAAACATATTTTACTTTTTTTTTTTGAAAATCATGAAATGTGACTTATACCCATAGGTAAATTCTAAAAAAATCAAAAATATCAAATAATACCAAACAAATAAACTTGCTAATCTTGTATAAGCAGAACCTTTGTCGATGCCATTCATTATCATTATCACAAACCATAGTCCTGAACATAGATAAGTTTGACACAAAATTATCATTTTTATAATGAACTACGTAATACAATATCTTAAAATTATAACCTGATATTTTAATATCAACTGCTAATAACACAATTACTAGCTATTATAATTCGTCAATTTTCAATAATATTGCAAGATCCATCAGTTCCAAAAGAAAATGATAGTAATTAGCTAGTGGTTAGTTGGGTCATAATAGATGACGGGCTTCTTTTATAAAATATAAAAGTTTTGGGTAATTTTTAAAATTGCTAAAAAATCAAACAGTGATATTTTTGGACCAAAAATAGGTCTAGAGCTAGTTTTGGAATTTGAAAATTTTGTTTTTAAAATTTGGCAAAACATGAATAAAATCTATAAACAAACATGTTTTGTCAAAAAGAATTGAAAAATAACTTGACAAAATTTATGGCCAAACGGGGCTTAATCGCTTAAAAAGAGTTTATTAGTATATGAGAGAAAAGTGTCGAATTGAGTGAAACATTAACCTTAACCTAATATTAAGATGTGAAAGATGACACGCATTTTATAGCTATAACGTGTTTTTTTCTTGTCAAACACGTCTTAGTATTTAATTTATTGACATGTTTTGATACGTGAGCTTTAGACCTATTTTTCAATTAGTCGATAGCTGAAATTTACAAGTCCTACTATGAATTCGTGCCAAGTAGATCACCAAATTGAAAAACTAGTTTTGAAAAACTCATCTTAAAAAACTAACTAAAAGATCAGTCCAATATGTAACCAAAAAATGTTATGATGAAAAACAATTTTGAAAAAAAAAAAGGAAAAAATTTCTCTGTGTAAAATATTTTGAAAAAAAGGAAAGAGTTTCTTTTCTTTTCCCCTCTCAAGGAAGACAACTTAATTTTTCCTTTTCTTTTGTATAAGGGTTGGAGGAACTTATTACAAGAAATAGCATAAAATAAAAATTAAACACTAGGGTTAAAAATGATCGGAGAAATTATATAGTAAGAAGTTTCTCATCCGTAGGACCCAGGGTGTTGTATTTGTGTTTACCCTTAAAATGAGTAACAATTGAATTTATACGTGGTTTAAAGGATATGTGATTTAATTTAACATGAATGATCTAAGAACAACAAATATTTGAATTAAAGGAAAACAAAACGATCAAACCAAACACGATGGATGATTAAGCATGGCTTTATGATGAACACTAAAAGTTGGTTCCGATCAAGTCTTCGAAACGGGCTCGGTTGCAACTAAACAAATAAGCAACTGAAGAACACTTTGAACGGTAATTAGAGAACAAAATTGACTTTATTGCTTTGCTATGCGTGCCAATAGTAGTCTCAAAAATAAAAAAGGTTCTCCCCTTTATATAGTAGGGAAGTTTCAATCTTAGTACTAGTCTAAATAAGATAAAAAATCGTTCTCTTCTGGTAAACCGTGATACGCCGTTGATATCGGGCGAGATTTGTGCTGTAATATCCGGTTAAGGGCGTATATTTTGGCCCCTCATTTGTCCTTTCCAACCGTCTTTCCTTCAGTCTCGGTTCTTTATTTTGCTCGAACTTGATTCATTCTATGTTTGGCTGGGTCCGATTCTTGGCGCATCATTCATCCCCCCTGGCTCTGACCTGTGGGAGGCCGCGGCTTTACCTGAGGCCACATTGGACAGCGTTGTCTTCTCGTTTCTTTATCGGGAAATCGGGGGTAACTTAATCCCCGATTTTATCGGTACACAGATAGTCCCACCACTTTTCGGAGAGCATATTTATAGGAACAACGAGAAGTGATTAGCTGACCTCGGTTTCTTCCTCCGTACGCCGCACGCGAGTTGACAAGTCAGTGAAGCATCCCACCAGCCTCGTCGTTTTGACTTCGGACACATGTTAGCTGCCAGTTGGCCATCCTCGGTGGGCGTCGAATGCGAAACGTCACACATTCATTATTTTCCTCCTACAAAAGCTCCGGTTTCCTTTTTTTACTTTTTTACTTTCCGATTTCGAATCTTCTTGAGTTACCCTCAAATTTTTTATTTGTTCATCATTCCCTCAAATCTTCACAAATTGTTCTTCACATCTTAATTTCTACATCGTCAACGTTTATACGTACCTGATGAGGACATCACAACGTACATGGAGGGGTACTTAAGCGTTTATACGTACCCCTTCACGCTTGACCCGATGGACACGGCGGTCCTCGACTTTTGTAAGAGGTACGAGGTTTGCCTCGGGCAGATCCATCCGTCCTTTTGGAGGATCATGACCCTCCTCCGCCATTTTGTCAACAACACGGAGGATCCCCGATTCACGATCGACCATTTGCTCCGTGTCTATAGCCCTCGAAACTTTCGAGGGGGGTTAATCAAGCTTGTCCAACGGGCAGAGAAGACTCTCTTCTCGAGCATCGATGAGGGCAGGGACTGCAATGACCCGATCGGTCGTTTTGAGTGTACTAGCCCTGATCCCTTATTTATTGCCTCCTCTGTGTTATATTGTAGTTACGTAACTCGCCGGGGTATTTGGTTTTGTTTTCGGGTGAGTTTCGAAGTGAAATAGGACACCTAGTCCCTGAGTTGGAAGGTTAAGTCATAAGAGTTGACCGTAGTTTGACTTGTCTGAAGACGACTCAGGAATGGGGCTTTGATAGTTTTAATAGTTTCGTATGGTGATTTTGGTCTTAGGAACATGTCCGGATGTTGATTGGAAGCTCTATAGATCATTTCGGTGTAGTTTGGCAGAAGATGGAAATTAGAAGAATTTAGAAAATTTGACCGGGAGTTGACTTTATTGATATGAGGGTCACACCCTGATTCCGAAAGTTAGAATAGGTCCTTAATGTTAATTATGACTTGTGTGCCAAATTTGGTGTCAATCAGAGTTGTTTTGGTATGAATCAGCATCGGTTTCAGAATTCGAAAGTTCATAGTTGCTTAGGCTTGAATTTGGGTTGTGATTCGTTGAATTTAGGTTGTTTGATGTGATTTCTGGCCTCGAGTAAGTCCGTTATGTGTTTTGGAACTTGTTGGTATACTCGGATGGGGTCCCGGGATCCCCGAGTGTGATTCCAGATCGAATGCAGAACAAGATTGGACATGTGTGAATCGGCCGAAGCTGGGCTGGTTCTTGTGTATTCGCACCTGCAGAGGGATTAGCCGTAGGTGCGGACTCGCAAATGCGAGCCACTGGTCACAGAAGTGGATTTTTCGAGCCCAGCTGGGATTGCAGGTGCGATCATTTGTCCGCAAAAGCGGACTCGCGGAGGTGGAGGCGGCCTTCGCAGAAGCGGAACTTGGGGAAAGCAGCCTTGGGCGTGACCGCAGATGCGGGATTTTAACCGCAAAAGCGGAACTTTGGAACTTAAGCTGGGACTGCACCTGCAATTATTTTTCCGCAGGTGCGGCGTCACAGATGCGACTAAGTTACCGCAGATGCAGATTCACTGGGCAGAAAAAGAAAGATTCGAGGGTTTGGTTCATATTTCATTTTGGGATTTTGGGAGCTCGGTATGAGGCGGAATTTTGCTGGATTTTCTGAGGAATTTTTGGGGTAAGGGTTCTTGACTTTATTTCGGTTAAATTTTACTAATCTATCATTATTATTAGCATGTAATTAAGGATTTGAGATGTAAAAATTGGGAAAAAAGTATAAAAGTTCTTAGACTAAGGTTTTGGGTTTTGAAAGGCAAAATAAGGTCGGATTTGGATAATTTTTGTATGGATAGACTCGATATCGAATGAGTGTTTGGATTATATAATTTTGGTCGGGTTATGAAACACGGGCCCGGGTTGACCTTTTGGGGCGAATTTTCAATTCTTTGCTAACATCATAATTGTTTTATTTAAATTAGTTTGCTATAGTTATATTTATAGTATGAAATTTATTTTTGCTAGATTCGAGCTGTTCGGAGTTGGAAAATCGCGGGAAAGGCCTTCTAGTTGATTGATTTAGCATGGTTTGAGGTAACTGACTTGTCTAACCTTGTGTGAGAGAAAGTTTCCTTAGGATTTGGTATTGTTGTGACAATTGTGATATGTGGAGGCTGTGTACGCAAGGTGAAGAGTGCATACACAGGCTAAATGTTGAGATTTCGATTTTAGCTACGTAGTTTCTTTTTCATGCTTTAATTGAGTTACTTTAGCATGTTACAACCACCATGTTTAGTCTAATTTCACATGTCTACTTGTCTTATCTCTTATTTGCAACTTGTACTACATGTTTAGTTGAATTACTTGATTTCTTATTTCCGTATTCATTATTTAACTGTGGGATTCTTTACTTGACATTTGCTATCCTTGAAATATCTTGCTATTGAGTTTGGTATTGAGTTGCAAAGGCTGTGGTTTCTATTGATGCAAAGTGTAAGTTGTGAAATATCATTTTATTAAGTTTTTATGGTTTGGAATTCGTGTTATTGTTGAGAGGATTGTTTGGTTGTTTGCAAGAGGTTTTTGCCATATTGTTATTACTATTTGCACGTGGTTTCTGCCGTGCCGTTGTTACTATTGATATGCATGTGGTGGTATATGGTCTGCGTATTGAAACGCATGCGGTGAGATAAGGTAGGCTTGATACGCGTGGCTAGTAGGGGAACTACTAGAAGCTATGCGGTGTGATAAGGAGGGCTAAAACGCGGGGTGTTATTTCGGGAAAATGATTTTAAAACTAAATGTAAAGGCTCCCGTGGTGATATAAGAAAAGACCGTGAGTTACTTTTATGATTTGGGACTACGAGGCGGTACCTCAGTAATGGCCCTTTATTGATCTTTTCTTTATTTGCTGTATTTGCCTTGGTTGTTTGTTTCCTTAACGTGTAAATCCTTGTTTCTTTCTGTGTTGTCTTGATTCTGTGTTGTTAAATTTTCGTAAATTCCTTATTTGTTTCATTTCCTTTGTCGTTATCATTATATCGTTATATCTGTCGTCTTGTTTCTTATTACCTCCATTAGGTCCTTGACCTGACCTCGTCACTACTCTACCGAGGTTAGGCTTGGCACTTACTGGGTACTGTTGTGGTGTAGTCATACTATGCTTCTGCACATATTTTGTGTAGATCCAGATACATCTTATCAGTCCCGGTACTAGCGCTGAGCTTGCTTTTGGAGACTTCAATGTACACATGTCCGCATCCGCAGGCCTCAGAGTCCCCTTTTATCATGTTCTTCCTTATTTCATTTAACATATATATATATATATATATATATATATATATATATATATATATATATATATATATATATATATATATAGTGATGTATAGGATTGTTCATCACTTTATTTAGAGCTTTTCACTTATATTTTACCAGATTTTGGGAGGTGTACATATTGAGTTTATAAATTTTATTTATGAAATTGTTGGAGTTTTGAAATTGTAAGCTTTTATTTAATGTTTCCGCATGTTGTTATTTGGGGTCGTGACAGGGACTGAGGCTGGTAGGGGAAATTTGTTTGGATAAAGACCGAAGATCTCATTCCCTCTGAGTTCCTGTTGTTCCCTAAGAAGTAGAAATCAACACGTAAGTTCGCCTAAGACCACAAAGTTTCGAGTAATTACCGAGGCAGTGGCCTTGTCCTCATCTGAAAAAAAACCATTTGCTTCAGTTCAACCTACTACCGAGGCTACTACGAAGAGGGAGGAAAAATAAGAAAGAAGAAAAGGTCCTCTAACACCTCGGATGCTCCCACCGAGGCCAAGCGAAAGAGGATTGTTGTCAAGGTAAAAATGAGAACCAAGAAAAGTACTCGTGCCAAGGTCCTGGACCCTGATTCTATCTACTAGCTCAGGGACTACCCCGAGGATGACGACATGGAGTTTATCGCCCACGAGCCGGCTGACGCTTCACAAGAGCTACCAGCGCCGGAGGGGGTGACTGTAAGGCTGAACCCTCCTTAGTTCGGGAGACCGGGGAAGAACCTGTGGGCACTTCTCTTCGATTAGCTACCCCGGTTCCTAGAGAGGCCACTTGTGTCATTGACGTCACCAGTTACCGTCTCATACGAAGCCTTTTTTCGATAAGGCTCAGGTCATTACAGAAAATCCGATCGAGGTATCACGGGCCATAGATGAAGCCCTTAATTTGTTTTTTGACGAGATAGACGTCGGCGTCCTGAAAGACTACTCCGGTTTTGGCCACCTGGATATCCCGAAAAGGGATGTACCGTAGGGATCAGGTGGGCCGAGTTGGAGCCCAAGGCTTCTGAAGCATTTTCCCGTCCTGCGTGTGGACCTTAACCAGAAGAAGACGGTTATGTTTACAGTACCGTCGGATTCCAAGGTGCTATCCGGGCCGGTCAGTGTGGCCAGCAACCTTCGTTCCTTGGTAATTGAAGAGGACCAAGTAAATATGAACGAGATAGATGCGCCGAGCCTCTTTAACGAGGCACAGCAGGCGCTGAACATGGTATAATTTCTTCCCCTCATATCTTTAAAGAGTTTATTTTGCCTTAGCAGATTTTAAGGATTTTTCCCTTTTATGCTTCAGGCCTCCGTGCTTCATCATGAGAGCTTCCACTGGTCCAATCTAGAATGGAGGTGAGTAACCTTGAGTTCGAGATCAAGGAGCAGGTTCAGCAAAAGGAGATGTACAAAGCTCTTTGTGAGCAAAAAGATGAAGTCCTATAGGAACACTCCGTCCTCCAAGCCGAGCTGGAAAAGGCTCAAAAGGATACCTCGAAGGTGAAATGGGAACACGTCCTTCTGGTTGAAAAGGTAAGAGTGTTTGAGATTAATAACGAGAGGTAGATCTGATCGACCATCTTAGGGCCGAGATGGACGAGGTAAAGGCCTCGTCCGAGGAGTTGAGTAGCAAAATAGATCTCCTGGCCTCGAAGCGGGATGCCACCAAAGCAAATTTGGCATCGACCAAAGTTCAGCTCCGGGTGATGAGAGAAAAACTGACAAATGGTCTCAGCTAAATGAGGAATTCATGGCGTAACTTGACTCAGCCATTACAGGAGGGGAAGCTATCGGCCAAGAATATACTGTACTAAAGTCCAGATTGGTGGCAGCTTCGAACGAGACCTCCAAAGTTCAGGATATGTTATCCCAGTACATGAACGATGTGGAGTTAGCCGAGGCCCATGTAATGTCATGGGCAAATTTCCAACCATGCCCCATGACCCCTTGGACGCGCCCCGTGGCGTCCTGGCCAGCCTCCCAACGCCCGTCGCTACGGTCGGCCCCGTAGTCTCGATAGCTCCAAGTGACAAGCGCGCATGTGCCTCTGTCATCCCACTGATAGCCATCGCCAACGCCCAGCCACAGGTAAATGCCAACAATGCCGCGCGCGTAGACAATGCCGCGTGCACAGACCCTGATGCTAAAGACAAAGTTGCTGCCAACGGACTTGTTTCTGCTTTATAGAAGACTAAGTCCTTTTCATTGTAAATATAGAGTGGTTTTGCTGCATTTTCTTTAAGTGTGATTTTACAGCTTTCATAGGTCTAGTCATGTAACTTTGGTTTATTTTTTTAAGCATTATTAAGGGGGACCAAGCAATCAAAACTTTCAAGCAAGCAAACAATTCTCTGTACTGGTGTCTCTCCCCCCCG
>AWOL01S0074180.1:11936-25018 GCA_000715115.1 Nicotiana otophora | reverse complement strand
TTATTAAGGGGGACCAAGCAATCAAAACTTTCAAGCAAGCAAACAATTCTCTGTACTGGTGTCTCTCCCCCCCGACACCGTCTTGTTTTTCTGTAATAGCTTTCATTTAATGCAATCAAGCTTTCTTTCATTCCCAATTCTCTTTTCTGCTTTCTTTCAATTGCTCATGACATTGGTTTTCCCGTACGGCACTGACAATCTAGTCTAGCGTACGGAGGGGACCTCAGTTGATGGAAAACAACCGTACTGACATCGGTTGCTTAGCCTTACATCGCCCTTCCGAGAAACTTCAGGAAGGCTCCGCGTAACAATAATAACAAAGGCTGAGTATGTGAAGTGACTATCTCGGAGAGATACCCTTGAGGAGATATATGCCTGAGGAATTGACCTAGTGGCCGAGATCAAAGAGGCAAAGAGGCTTGATGCTGAGGCCAAAACGAGATACCAGCCCGATGGCTCGGGCAGCTAGTCGGGCTCCGATGAAGACTAGGCGGGAAATGACTTAGTTTATCTTTTGTTTTTTCTTGTAGCTATTTTGTATTTTGGGGTCGTTTCACGGTGCCTCTATAAATACCTTTTGGTACATATGTATACAAAAAACGTTCTTCAGCCATGCATTGTGTCCTTTACTTTTCTGCATTTGTTTATGTCTAAGACTTATAATATGTCGTCGATGCCTTAGCATAGAATTTGACATCACTTAAACTGTTTGTTTCCCCAAAGCTTGAATGAGACCTGGATTAGGCAATAACTTTAAGTTGCTTTGACTTCGGAGGACCCGATAAAAAACTAAGTCATTGTTAAAAAAATTTGAATGTTTTAACCAGACATAATTATTTATTGCCGAAGATGGCTCTTTCCATGGCTGCAATTATTTCAAGACCGAGTAACTTGACCGGGTCTGAAGTAGTCTTTTTTGTGTATTAAAAATATGTAAGGACCTTACTTTTCAAGTACGGACTCAGACGTCTCCGATCCATTTAGGTTGGGCGTAGCCTTTCGTGTTTGGGCCCTGCCTAGTAGGCTCGGTGCGTACGAGATTAAGTAACCCAAATTTTCCGATCTTATTGTCAGGTAGCTGTCCTCGGTTCAGGGAGACCCGTTGGCTTAAGGGTTTTGCACCCAATATTCGTTCTAAGTAATTACAATAATATTGTTTATGCAAATGTGAATCGACGAAACATAGAAGGCAAATTTCTTTTATTACTTTGAATGTCGTGTAAATAATCGATGGTACAAAATCTACATGACATGGCGAGAATGAGCTATGTGGGCATGGTTCGTTTGACCCTTACAATTAATCCAAATATTCAAGCCTTTGCTTTCAATATCGAATTAGAATGCCTTCTACATTCCCGAACTCGGGATTTCGGTTCTTAACTAAGGGTGTGATGGGCCCCTAGTATTCGAGACTAAATATTTGAGGGCTCAAACACTATTGATCTGATACGGATGATCCGTGATTCCCGGTCTTAGATCGGTCTTCAAAACTAGGGTAGCACGCTTTATTGTTGCCTCGTTAAAAACTTTGTCGTAAAACCCACTTCGAAAAAAATCGGTCCAAGAGAAAAAGAGTGCAACACTTGCTTTTATATCTAATCCTTAGATTTGACTTCGAATGAGTACCTGCACGGGTTAGTTCAAAGCTTAATAAACCACAAAGAGGATTATGTTCATACCTTAGTAGAAGTACCGCTTCAAGTATGCCACATTCTAATTGTTAAGTAGTTGTACCCCATTTCTAGACTCGAGCTGGTATGAGCCTTTCTCGGTTATACCAGTGACTGTGTACGGTCCTTCCCAGTTCGGGCCTAGTTTCCCTTTATTCGGGTTCTTTGTATGCAGTGTAACTCTCCTTATTACCAAGTCCCCAACTTGGAAGTGTTGAAGATTTGCCCTTCGGTCGTAGTATCTCCCCATTTATTGCTTTTTGGGCCACTAATCGGAATCGGGCGTCTTCTCTCCTTTCGTCTACTAAATCTTGGCTCGTGGCCATGGCCTCGTCATTTGACATCTCCGAAGCGTATTGGAACATTAGGCTCGATTCTCCTAGCTCTACCAGAATCAGAGTTTATACGCCGTAGACTAGAGAGAATGGTATTTCATTCGTACTTGACTTTGAAGTTGTTCGATATGCCCATAGGACCTCGGGCAAAATTTCTTTCCATTTTTGTTTTGGGTCGGTCAATCTCTTCTTCACGTTTTGTAGGATAGTTTTGTTTGTTGACTCCGCTTGACCGTTCCCACTTGGGTGATAGGGTGTCGATAAAATATTTCTGATTTTGTGATCTTCAAAAAACTTATTAATCTTACCACCGATGAACTCTCTCCCGTTGTCGCACATGATCTCGGTCGGTATCCCGAACTGACATATTATATGATCCTAGATGAAGTCGATGACCTCTTTTTCCCTAACTTTCTCGAATGCCTGTGCCTCAACCCACTTGGAGAAGTAATCGATCATAAGTAAGATGTCCTGGGCTTTGCCAGATGCCCACGACAAGGGACCGGCGATGTCCATTCCCCATTTCATGAACGACCAAATAGAAATGACCGGGTGAAACATCTCCCCCAGTTGGTAGATCACCGGGGCGTGCCTTTGACATTCGTTACACTTTTGAATAAAGTCTTTTGCTTTCTTTTCCATCTCGTTCCAGTAATATCCTGCTCTGATCAATTTTCGAACTAAGGATTCTGCTCCCGAATGATGTCTACAAGCACCTTCGTGTACTTCCCTCATCACATAGTTGGTCTCTCTTGCACCCAAGCACCTTTTCAACGGTCCGAAAATGAGCTTTGGTATAATTTTCCCCCAACCAAGCTAAACCTGGCAGCATAAGTTCATAGGGACCTTGATTCTTTGGGATCCGATGGCAGTTTCCCTTTCTGAAGGTAGTGTATGTATTTGTTTCTCCAATGTCCCTTGACTTGGTGTATAACGAGGAGGGAGTCGCATTTGGTTTCGATCACCTCATCCCCCATGCTCTTAGCTAATTCTAGACCTTCAATCATAGCCCTCATATTCGATTTGTTGTTAGTCAATTTCAAAGTTCTAATAGATTGCCTTATTACGTTACATGTTGGTGGTTTTAATATGATTCCTAACTCGGACCCTTTCGCGTTAGAAGCACCGTCCATGAATAGGGTCCAAACCCTCGAGCTAGTCCCTGAGGTGAGTAATAATTATTTCTTGACCTCCGGGATCAAGGCCGGCATACAGTCGGCCACGAAATCTGCCAAACTCAATGCTTTTATAGCAGTTCGGGGGTTTTACTCAATATCATACCCGCTAACCTCTACGGTCCATTTGGCTAGTCGACCCGAGAGCTCGGGTTTATGCATAACATTCTTTAGGGGGTACGAGGTCATGACACATATGTGGTGACATTGAAAGTACAGTTTTAGTTTCCTAGATGTGCTTAATTCTGCATCACCTAGGGTTCTACTAACATAATAGATAGGAAACTGCGTACCTTCTTATTCCAAGACCAGGACACCACTTACCGCTACCTCGGAGACCGCCAAGTAAAGGTATAACTGCTCATTCGCCTTCGGTGTGTGCCGCAAAGGAGGGCTTGATATATATTATTTGAGTTCTTCTAAAGTATGTTGACATTCTAGGGTCCAAGAGAAGTCGTTCTTCTTCTTTAGTAATGAGAACAATTGGTGGCTTTTGTCCGACGACCTCGAAATAAACCATCTCAATGCAGATATCCTCCTGGTCAGTCTTTGTACCGCCTTGACGTTGTCAACTACGGTGATATATTCTATGGATTTTATCTTGTCCTGGTCGATCTCTATTCCCCGGTTAGACACCATAAAATCGATAAACATTCCCGAGCTGACTCCGAAGGCACACTTCTCCGGGTTCAGATTCATTTTGTATTTTCTCAGTATGTCGAAGGTTTTCTGCAAATCGGTTAACTAACATATCGTCAATATAAAATTGCATTGATTTTCCTATTTATTCCTCGAACATTCGGTTAACTAAGCATTGATACGTGGCACCGACCGTTTTTAATCCAAACGGCATTACGTTATAATAATAGGTGCCAAATTAAGTTATAAAAGAAGTCTTCACATGATCATCTGGGTCCATCCGTATTTGGTTGTATCCGGAATAGGCATCGAGAAAACTCAGCGTCTGGTGCTCGGCAGTTGCATCAACATTCGGTCGATATTAGGCAAAGAAAATGAATCCTTCGGGCATGCCTTGTTCAAGTTCTTATAATCTACACACTTTTTAAGTTTGTTTCCTTTATAGGTACGATCACAACATTAGCTAGCCAATCCAGGTATTTAACTTACCAAATAGAACCTATTTTCAGAAGTTTAGATACCTCGTCTTTGATGAATGTGTGTTTGATTTCTGACACCTCTTCTCTTTGACCAGGTGAAAGTTTAGATCCAAGGTTAATTTGTGAGTTGTTACCTCCGGTGGATCGTTGTCATATCTAAGTGGAACGAGGCAAAACAATTGACATTAGCTTTAAGGAAATCAATAAATATTTTCCTGAGCTCGGGGATTAACCTCATGCCACGGTATACCTTTCTGTCTGGTAGATACTCGATCAGTATGACCTGCTCCAATTCCCCGGCTGTCGATTTGGTGGCATCGGTATCATCAGGTGCTATGAAGGATCTAGGGACCCCAAAATTTTCACGCCCGAACTCGAGGAGCACGACCGACGCTCAACCGAGTTAACCTAGTCGATCAAGCCTAATTTATAGTAACATCTCATCATTACTCATGCATGATTTACTATAACATAATTAGATCTTGACTTTCATATTGAATACATTTGGCTCAATGGCCTAAAAGTCTCCTCACAATGGGTACATAACTTTATAAATATCTGTAAATACTGTGAACATAGATACATGACAAAACTCAAAACTTTAAGTACATAACTCACAGTGTACATGAAGCTTTTATGATAATAGATACCTATATAAATAAAATTAACTAGAACCAAAAACCCACTAGAACTGTAGCGGGCTCACCATAAGTTGAGTAGTGAAGAATATCCCTATCAAAGATCCATATCATCCTGTAGAAGTATACTTGCATCCATTAAAAGATGCAGCGCCCCCGACAAAAGAGACGTGAGTACATGTGGAATAGTACTCGTATGTAAGGCAGTCAAAACAACATATGAAAATATGGTAACTCAAATAAGAGGCAAATAAAGTACACCAAGAAATTACGAAACATCCCATAGGATCACATTTCAAGTCTTATTATACTTGCATCATTCTAAACTTCTTTTAGGACCAACTGAACCATATGAACTATACGTGGAATACATAATATAGTGTAGTTATAACAACATGTACAAACAAGGCCAATGAAAGTGGCACCTTCCTCTCTTATTTTTCACATATATATTTTATAGACCGTCCTTAGTGTTCACATATCATATTATACGCTTATGCGTATCATATACCGTTCACAGTATCACCTATACAATGCACCTATTCAAGAGCTTGGAAGTACAACATGAATATGATGAATCATGGTAACATTAAAAGGGCTTAGATAACCATCAACGCCGAGCCAATTTACTAAGAGCTTTCATTAATCATTTATAGATATTAAGTCAGAGATCCTCTATAACCACCTTCACACAAAGCGGCCCTTCCGCCTCACCCCCAACATATGCAGGTGGAGGTGTATCACGATACCACAATCTCTACACAAAACGGCCCTACCGCCTCACCCCAATATATGTAGGTGGAGGTTGTTGATACCCAATTTTGCCCTCATATTTTTCTCAAATAATATATATTCTTTCAAAACATCATTTTTCTAATCACTATTTAGTTACAAATCCATACAAGCATTTTTCTATAATTTTCAGAGCTTTAAAATTGATTTTCCTGCATTTAAATTACTTGAATATTTATTAATTATTCAATTATTTTTGTGATGAATTAATTACCTAAAATTATTATTTTTCATCTACAATACTTGCTTCATATATTTTACTCTATTTTTATAATTACATTAGTATTTTAGGCCATTTGCACAATCTTGCAATAATAGCCTGTATCTTGTAATTTTATTGCATTCGTCATTTTATTCAAGGTCAAAATAATATCTTACATTCTTATAATTTTATACTACTATTTTAAAATATACATTGCATAAATAGCATTTTTATAATTTATTTAATTATTTTATTTAAATTATTTTCCCTTAATTTTCTATTTAAAAACATCTTGCCCAAATTTAAGATTAATTTCGGACTATTAAGGTCCAAATAGACCCCTGGCCCAATAACCGCAGTATCCCAAATGACCTAACCCAGTGCAAAAACCAACCCAGCTCTTCTCAAATCCTAGCGGTTGATAAAAAATGATTAACGACTCACAACATTCCTCACCACTCTCCTTATATCCCCTCACCCAAACCCTAATCCCCACTTTCTCTTCATCAGCCACCCTCAAACACTCCTCCCTCCCACCGAAACCCTAGCTTCCCTCTCAATCTTCTCTGAATCTGTCTCAATCATGGATTCCTTTTGTGATTTTCTTATCTTTTATGTGTTACCTCAGTATTTCTTACAAGATTGTAGTATCACTTAGTATTTGCCCCATTTTTTAGAAAATATTAATATACGAATCAAGGGAGATCAACTTCACCCTTCGGTATTTGGACGATATTCCATCTATATACATTCATGGCAAGGTGATATGAAGTCGACTCACCAAAATCTTTGGTCGATTCCTTGATATCTGTCGAATTAGGGTTCGGAATTTTATACTTTTCCTTTTACCCGTTCCATTACTGATAGCATGTGGTACTTTCTTTCCATATTTATGCTTGATTGATTGATTTCCTTGTTTGTTTTCTTGATTCCTACTACTATATAAACCCTTCCTTTTCCCCTTTGAGATAGATTTGTAATTATACGGATTTACTAAAAATCAAAGCGATTACTCTATTGTTCTCTTATTCTCTTGTTTTATACTCTGATTTGTGGTTGGATGAAATCCAAGGCCACCGGGATTCGATTTTCAACTTTTCTTGGGGCGAGCACTGCCCGAAGTTCATTTGAAGCCCTTGGGAACTTTGACGCACTAAGAATCAGGGTTCTTGCTCTCTGTTGACATTCAAAGCACTGTGGAATTTGTTCTTTCTTGTTGTTCATTTATTCAACTGATAACAGGTAAGTCTCTTGGCTTTACAATTTTATTCTTCTGTGTTCATGTCCTGCATATTCACGCCTCTGAATTTCATGACTTAAATGTGCACTTAGGCCATCTCTATGTGTAACTTTACTAGCATTGCCCTCGTATTCTGATTTGAACCTCTTTAGCAATTGGCCTTTTACTTAAAATCTCTAGTTTTTTAGATATGTTATTTGAATATGCTTCACCTGAATAATTTAGACTCTCTTAAGTTCATTTAGCCTAATGTATTGTACTTGAATGTCTACATTACTGTTTGACATGAGTTTGCTTTCCTACTCTACTTTGAATTCCTGCAATGACTGCCTCACATCTGTAATATGTTATAATCTGTGACTTGCTCCCCTGTTATTGTGTCACTCAACATGTCTTTGGCTTACTTAATTCCTTATCCCTTTAGTGATTATTTGAGACTTTTGAGTAGCTATTTTAATCTGTGTTTCCTTACAATATTTGAGATTGTTTGTCTTAGTGATAAATTGGCATGTCTGCTTTCTGGTGTTGTGGAAGATATTTAGCATGATTTGGACCCTTAGGCTTTAACCCTTTAAGTTAGTACCTTATCTAGACCTGTTTGGTAATATGCACCTTTGTATGTTAACCTTGTGATCTCAGGAAATTTGCTTCTCCTCTAACTCTCAATATGCTTTCTACCAATGTGTTATCTCTTGCTAAGTGTTGAACCTGTAATAACCATCTGCTTCTAAGTCTTGTTGACCTTCTTAACTAGCATGTTTTGTGTTTTAGACAACTTTTCTATGTCTGCTTTCTAAAATACAAGTGCGTCCCTTCAAATTCTATTCCTTAACCATTGTTCTCTCACTCTCATTTGTTGCCTACACTATTCTGAATCTATCACTCTTGGTAGGCTGAAAGCCAAGGCCACTAAGAATTTTTTTATTGACCTCCTTAGTGTGAGCACTGTTCGGAGTCCATATGACCCTTTTGATCGCTGACACACTAGGATATGGGGTTCTTTGGCCACTCTTTTTACTACTGAAATTTAGCTGTCTCTGACACTCAGTTCTTCCCTCATCCTATCTATTGAATCTGCATACTAGGTTGTTTAAGTGACTTCTGTGTAATTCAATGTTTGGGTTATATGTTGAATCTGTGGCTGTTTGGTTTGGTTTGAGTTCCTCTATGGTTTCTGGGCTGTGCTGATGAATATAGCCCCCCGTTGGGATCTGGACATGCTATTTGTGAAGAAAGTGTTTGTTGGAGGCACATGCAATATTGGGTATCTCTTTCTGGGGCCTGCTATAGGCCTACTACTATTGCTTGTATAATATGTTGTAATTACATTCATCATTGGGTCTGTAATAATTTTGTAATAAACAATTGGGGGTATTAGTGAAATCGGAAAAATGGGTATACTCTAATATTTTGCATGAAAGGGTAGAGAACATTCCTATAGGGTTCGTATGGTTTACTTGTTGTCCAACTTGCTATATATATGCCATTCAATTTCCATGTGCACTGGTAGAAATCATGCCATTAGGAAAATCACACACTCACACAACTTGCCTACTATCAAAGCATTAAGTACTTTATTTATTCCTATGTCTACTGCTAGACAGCATTCCTATAGGAAATAAAAATATCGATGACCATTCTTTCAATTTTCATAACTACAACATATGCATAAGATACCATGCCTATAGGATTATACTATCTTATGTTCTACTGATCTTCATCTAGAAATTCTGCCTATAGGCGCTAAGTATAAAACAATATCAGCTGCAATCGTTAATCGTCGGAAATCCTACCTATAGAGTATTACTACTTGCTTTAAAGTGTTAATGTTGAACTTTCCAAACATTGTTTCATTGCTTAGCCATGCCAATATTAGAAAGCATGCCCATAGGATCAAGCTGAGTAATTCTGAGTATTTCCAATGGTTATCACTGCCAACTACTGCATCACCTAGAGATCATGTCTATAGATTTAATCTCTTATAACCTGTAGTTTCAATAATCAGCATGCAATACCAAATACCCCTAAACTGTATAGTTGTTTGGAAATCATGTCTATAAGTTTAAAGTGGCACCTTGCATCTGAAACTGCCTGCACGTTCGAATCCAAGGTCATATAGAAATCATGTCTATAGGGCTTAATGGCTTTAATTCGCCTCAGTTTTGAAATTGTCGAACGCCTAATGTGAGAACCTGTTTTGCGTGCATTTTTTGTTTAAGTGTGGAGGCTAACTTGAGCCATTAACTGTCCTTACATGAAGTCCAATTTATTTTGTATGTCACCTAGTTTTATCATTTTGAACAGCCTAAGTAAAGTCTAGAACAGCCCTAAATAGAGGTCTAATGCCTCCTGGACCATAGACACGGGACGGGCAGTGCACGCATAGGGAACAACTTAGAATTGAATTAGAGCGCCTAAGTAAACAACTTTAACATAGTAATCGGGTAGCAAGAGATGATAGTATGTGCCCGCTGAATAATATGAGTAATTCCACACCTCGAGGGAGTTGCGAAGTATTATTTATTTTGCACGGGATGATCCTTTAGGCTAAAAAACTTAGGACCCCCCCTCTCTTCTTTATACATTTAGCCGTCTAATATAGGCCGTCATAGTTATATCCTTGTAATCCTTATTTCTCATTGTGTTATAATAAATTTCTTTGACCCTTACTCTATTTGTTTATCTTGCCTTTTTTTAATCCATATAATCTTTAAGTTCGGTCGGGACCCATAGTTGTGGACCTCGAAGAGTGCCTAACACCTCTCTTTGAGGTAATTTGAGCCCTTACCCTATCTTTGGTGGAGTTGACTAGTCAAACAGAGTTATCTACATAATAGGTGCCCTAACGCACCTCAGAAACTATTAGGTGGCGACTCTTCTTCTTTTAACACTCTATCTCCCATCCAAAAGGAGTTGTCACAATATTGAAACCCGCTTTCACGAGAAAACGGGGTGTGACAGAGGTGTATCACAATGCCACAATCTCTACACAAAGCGGCCCTGTCGCCTCATCCCAATATATGCGGGTGGAGGTGTATCACAATACCACAATCTCTACACAAAGCGGCCCTGCCGCCTCACCCCAATATATGCGGGTGGAGGTGTATCACAATACCACAATCTCTACACAAAGCGGCCCTGCCGCCTCACCCCAATATATGCGGGTGGAGGTGTATCACAATACCACAATCTCTACACAAAGCGGCCCTGCCGCCTCACCCCAATATATGCGGGTGGAGGTGTATCACAATACCACAATCTCTACACAAAGCAGCCTTTCCGCCTCACCCCAATATATGTGGGTGGAGGTGTATCACAATACCACATATAAACCTAAAGCGGCATGATTAACATTACATTTAAGGTCGTAATTTCCCATATCATTGGAATACTTCATGTTCATGTTCATGCTCATCATGGAGGAACACAACTTATTACATTAGCATATGCATGGTAAATCAATAAGTCGATTTCAATGGCTCAGGAGCCCAATTTCTTTTCTTAAGGTTCATCATCATTTAGAATAGGACATCTCCCTTCCATATCATTATTCACTCCCTTAACATCTTGAGGTCATTATCTAGGGTTCATGACTCTTGGGGACTTAACCATCGAAGTCACTTATATACATTATTTCAGAAGAATACAACTATGGTTGAAACTATTGGGATATACAACACCTCATAATTCTTATTTAGGCAACGACCATATTTCATGTTCATATTATCACTTACTTGTACTTGCCATGGGTGATCATAGGATATCAAGGACATTTAAAATATTTAGGAACACCATAGCCTCTCCTCATGAGGGCGTAGGAGCTTATAACACATTGGAAACATAAGTACAAATGCGTTCACCTCATAACCGTTCACACCATATATTACTTCACAATTACTTTCAACTACTTACAACATCATTATTTCATTGGCTCCCTTAGCCATACATATTATTCTTCATTCATGGTACTGTGTCCGTATATCATATTCCGCACTTTTATTTCTTTACTTTCATAGACCATCATCATAAATATCAACGTATAGAATATTTCGAAAATCACAACTTTAGGTTCATTGGTAATGAAAACTTTAAATATAATGGATTTCTTTCCAAGAAATGGAGTAAAATAATTGGCAATCGAAGCACAAGTTAAAATCTTAAACGAGTAACACACCATTTATTCTTGAAATACTTTTTCCCAAAAGGGCAATACTCCATTTCAACTCATGATTATGTAAGAGCTCAAAACATATTGGAAATACCTACCAAGCATAGCATTAGTTAGAACAACCATATTTGGACATGACTTGAGTACATAAGCTTTTAGACAATTCTATTTTCGGAGTCAATTTTGAATAGTTGAATCAAGACTCATTTCATAACATTTCTCACATCATTTCATTTCATTGGCACCATTGGCCACAAGT
This sequence comes from Nicotiana otophora, assembly GCA_000715115.1. Lineage (NCBI taxonomy): Eukaryota > Viridiplantae > Streptophyta > Magnoliopsida > Solanales > Solanaceae > Nicotiana > Nicotiana otophora. The sequence continues at coordinate 13,421 of AWOL01S0074180.1, read as the reverse complement.
ATAACTTTCATTCTTGGCACGGTGGCCACACTTTGTATCCCCAATTCAGTTATATTACTTCTAACCATCTTTATAAATTATCAACAATAAGACATTTCCAATCAAGACTTTAGGTACAAATATGAGCATGAAATGAGTATAAAAGCTCTTAGGAAAATTCTATTTTCCAAATAACTTTTAAAACAGTGGAGTCGAGGCTCATTTCATATTCTTTATCGCATCCTCTCTAATTATTTGCACTACTAGCCACAATCATAACTTAAATTCTTGGCACGTTGGCCACACTCTATTTCTTCAATCCGCTTATTTTATTTTCAAGCATCTTTAAAGATTATCAACAACAAGACACTTCCAATCAAGTCTTTAGGTACACATATGAGCAATTATGAGTCTTAAGCATATCAAATTTTTCTCACCCAATTCGTATACCAGTTCTCATTTAAAACACGACTCAAAGGCACAACATTTTAATATGCAAACCATACTTTGGGCATCTATCTTTCGACATAAGTCTCATTCGGAATAAACAAGTTTATATGGAATAACCCAGAATATAAAAGTTAGGAATCTTGAGCCAATCATACTTGATCTTACGGAAACATTATGGATATCTATTCTAAGAGAGAGAGTTTAGCCAACATACCTCGCTTTGAGCTTTCCTTAAATTACTAAAATGTTCCGAAAATTCTAGCAATCCCATTCTATTTTGAGACATAACAAAATTGAACATAAATTAGGAAGATATTCATAGTTTTAGCTCATTTGAGCATTTTATCAAACACTAGGTGTCCAAATTTGGCTACAAGGTTCTTCTACAAGATTTCCTTCATTTCACAACCCAATCCTTACTTATTTGATATCAACAATCTTCCCACAAACTTTATTGATACAAGCATATATACATAATACTCTTACACCCAAGAATCATCCTCCCAGTCACCTATCTTTTACCCCAAACTCGAAATTAAAGACTAGAGGTTTGAATCTTACCTCTTGAGTGAAGATCTTGTGAGATATCTTTGTTGAACTTCAAGACTTGAACAAGATCTTAGTGAACAAAATAGTTCATCTACTTTCTCTCTATAGAACACTCACTTCTCTCTAAAATCATCAGATAATTGCCCCAAAATAAGCCCCAAAGCCTATTAACCAAAATAGGGTCGGGTTATGAAAATAGGAAAATTAACCCCTCGAATCAGGTCTGTGGTCGCAGAATAGACCACATATTGGGTATGCGGGTCGCACAATGGACCACAAAACTGATGCCCAGAACTGGGCTGCATTGGTCACTTCTGCGACCATTTTGCGGTCCGCAGACCACTTCTGCAGTCGCAGAATTAGCCGCAAAATCACATTTTGCCAGCCTTTGGTAATTTGGTCATAACTTCTTGTAGGAGTGTCCAAATGATGAAAGGTTTGAAGCGTTAGAAACTAAACTCGAAGATCTTTAATTTGATAAGTCATCCATCACGTAGGTACTTATAT
>AWOL01S0074177.1:21706-85255 GCA_000715115.1 Nicotiana otophora | reverse complement strand
CCCCCCAAGTCCCCATGTTTCCTTGCCCCCTCCCCCAATACCCAATACTTTCAGGACTCTATTTTCTTCAAGTATTTAATTATTCTTCTACAATTTCACTTAAATGCAAAGGAACTAATATGCTACCTTACTTTTTTACGCAAAAATAAGGTAGAAATTTGTGCTTCATAGCTAAAAGAAAAATACTTCTTTTTGGTTGAAAAAGAAAGTACTCTTTCTACAACATGAAAATAAAGTACTCATTTTATTGAAATAAAAAAAATACTTTTTCTACATCATGAAAAGAAAATACTCATTTTGTTGAAATGAAAAACAAATTACTTTTTTTACATCATGCAAAGAAAATACTTTTTTTGTTGAAATAAAAGAAGATATGTTTTCTACATCATGGAAAGAAAGTACTTTTTTGTTAAAATAAAAACAAAAAAAAACAAATTTACAGCATGAAAAAAAAATACTCATTTGTTTAAATGAGAAATAAATCTATCTATAACATGAAAAGAAAGCACTATTAATAATATTTTTATTTAGGGTGAGGTGAGGGTGGAGGGGGTGGGGTTGGGGGTGGGTTGGTGGGGATAGAGAATAGGGTGGGGAAGGTTGAAAAGGAGTTTTGGAAAATATTCTCCCTTCTCTTGTTAGGGAAAATATTTTTCTCCAATTGGAGAAAAATGAGTTCATGACGAAAATATTTTCCAAAGCATTTAAGCCAACCAAACATGAACAAATTGGAAAATATTTTCTTTCATACCAAACACACCCTATAAGTCTAGGGAAATACCATTGCATCCATTATTCCCTTCGTAACGATGGGGTACAGATAGTATAAAGATATAATAACAAACTATGGCTCAGTTGCAAACAAAGTTGGGATGAGTAATATGAATCCTCACTTCTTTTTTTAAATTCAACTATACTAGATTTTTTCTACCAAAAATAAAACAAGAGTAGTAGTAGTTCTAATATTCAGGTAACTTGAGCTGAATGAATCCTACATTCGCTGTCAATAAACTACACATCGCCCCGTGATTATATAATTAGCAAGCATTTACCGCATTCATAATCAGTTTATGCATGTTGAATAAATTGTGTAATCATCACATCTAAAAGCTGAAACTATTAGAGATCCTCTACTGTTATTCACATAATTATAGCTTCAACACGATCCTTCACATGCAAGCCTTATTTTGCAGAACAAATATTAATAACATCATCTATCTTTGCAGATGCATCAGTGCAATTGCGGCGTGGAGCATGAAATGTAGTATCAAGTACCACAAAAAATGGATCAAGAGTGTTTTCTCACGTGTTGGATCCTCTTCAAAGTTTTTATCCTCACTACTATCCAACTGTAGTCTAGTGGTTACAACTCCGCTCTCAACTTGTAACGCGAGCTTACCATCCATCGGGCTTTTGCAGTCACGTTTGCAGCTAGTTGGGAAAACCCTAGTTGGCCTTCCAAGTACTGTCACTTTTGGTGCTACTGGTTTTCAGCTTCTTCCTAATCTCATTTGAACGAGCTAGCCAAAATGTTACTCTCTATGGTTGGATAATTTGTTTGCTAAGTGTTGCATACGTAGTGTTTGGTAGTGATGCATCAGCAAGAGTTAACCTAGTTTGCCAGTTGCTGTTGCATGAATATGGGTGGTTGTTGTTTCCACGTACTAGTGATGTAATTGTTTGAATGTATTCCTTTCTTGTTGGAGTGCTATGAATATGAAGTTGTCGTTAATCAATTGTGATTAAAAAAAGTGCTAATAGTATTGGAAATTGTAATATTATATTGAAGCCATCTAATCATATTTGATCGAGTTTTTACTTTGTTTATAGCTTTTTCTTGTTTGTTACTCCTTGTCACGGCCCGGAATTCCCACCCTCGGTACTGTGATGGCGCCTAACATTTTACTCGCTAGGCAAGCCATCATTAGATATAATTATTAACCATTTCTAGCGATTCAAATCAAATAAAAATAACATAGCCGAATAGTCTGAAATGGAGTGAATAAACTAAAAAACGATGTAATCCAAATACAACTCCCAGGACCGGTGTCACGAATACACGAGCGTCTATAATACTATAAATTATTGTCTGAATGAAAGCATAGTTGTCTAAATCAGGTGAACAACTAAAATAAGAGGTAAGAGGACTTCTGGGCTACGAACGTCGTGCAGTTATACCTCAAGTCTCCGTCTATAGTCGAATCTGGGAGACCTCACTGAGCGCTGCCGGGACCTACGCCTATATCTGCACAAGGTGCAATGTATAGTATGAGTACAACCGACCCTATGTACTCTATAAGTGTCGAGCCTAACCTCGACGAAGTAATGATGAGGCTAAAGCGGGCTCCTTACAATAACCTATACGCAGTAATAATACCAGGGAAAGAAAACAAAAAATGAAAGTAAAGCAGTGAATTTACGAAAATGAACTCAAACCTCACAATCAGAAAGCCTATAATAACAAACCTCGTCATCTTATATAAAAATACTAAAACTAACACAACAACAACAACAATAACAATAAGTACGACACACAATTCGATGTGACGTGCAACCCGATCCCACCGTACACACACGATCCTCCCTTATTTTACCATAGCATCATTTACCAATATCAAATAACACCTATACAAATCGCTGTGGCGCGCAATTCAATCCCACCATATCAACAAAATCAATATCATAATCTTCCCTTATTCCGCCATATCATCATTTATCAGTATCAAGTAGTACGTACACAAACCGTTGCGGCGTGCAACCCGATCCCACCATATCATTATTTATCGATATCAATTAAGGCATGGAATGAGATAATTCATGAAATATGAGAAACCAGGGAAATAAATATTTTGACGGCGTATATACACTCGTTACCAAGCATATACGCCATTTTCTCAAATAATCCACACAACACATAGTTCACAAGTTCCTAATTCCCTCAAGTCGAGGTTAGATCCAACACTTACCTCACTCCACAACCAAATCTAAGCTAAATCGGGGCATTTCCTCTAATATTTGCCTCCAAACCAATCAAATCTAGTCAAATATACTTCAAATAATTCAAAATAAGCTTTATAAACTACCCACGAGTGAAAATGAATCAATCTTTAATGATTTTGAAAAAAGTCAACAAAAGTCAACCCTTGGCCCGCTTGGTCAAAATCCGAGATTCGGACCAAAACTCAATCACCCATTCACCCCCAAGCCCGATTATGTGATTAGTTTCAAAATCCGACCTCAATTTAAGGTCTAAATCTCAATTTTCCCAAAACTCTCCAATCCGACCTTAATTTAAGGTATCCAACATACGAACTGGCTCGAGTGATCAAAACATCAAAATAATACATAAAACCATGAATCGGGTACCAAAATGTATGAATTCTTCAATAAAACTTAAGAACTTCCAAATTTACAACTGAACGTCTGAATCATGCTAAATTGACTCCGTTTTGCACCACCTTTTGTAGACAAGTCACAAATTGTACAAATGAACCTATACCAAGTCGCGGAACCAATATCCAAAGCTAGTAGCAACAGTGTCAACCTAGGGTAAAACATAAGAATTCTTTAAATCTTCAAATTATTAATTTTCAACAATTCACGCTAACTCAAGTTAGGGACTTCTGAATTAAATTCCAGGCATACACCCAGGCACTAAATCAAGACACTGACCCACAAGGACCGTCAAAATACTGATCCAGGTCCGTTTACACAAAATGTTAACTGTAGTCAACTCAAATCATTTTAAGGCAAACATACACATTTTCCTCAATTTCTCACATAAACATTTTCTAGAAAAAGACATGGACTACGTACGCAAATTAAGAATAAGTAAACGGAGCTAATCGGGGTTTCAGAATACGGAAATAAAGGCTAAAACTCTAAAATGACCTATGGTGTCATTACATTCTCCACCTATAAAATAAACGTTCGTCCTCGAACGGACATAGAAAAATAACTAGACTGGTGAAAAGGTGCAGGTATCTACTCCGCATGTCAGACTCGGACTGCCACGTGGATACCTTGATCAGCTGACCTCTCAACTGCACTGAAACAAAAGGACAACTCTTAGACCTTAATATCCGGACCTGCCAGGCTAAAATGGCCACCGACTCCTCCTCATAAGTCAAATACTTGTCCAATTAGATTGAGTTGAAATCTAACACATGAGACGGATCACCGTGATACTTCCGGAGCATGAAGACATGGAACACTAGGTGGGCTGCTAACAATGCAAGCTTGTAGGACACCTCACCCTCTATCTCAAAAATCTCAAAGGGCCCGATATTCCTAGGGCTCAACTTGTCCTTGTTTCCGAAAATCTTCACACCCTTCATGGATGAAACATGAAGCTAAAAACCATCTCTCCAATCATGAGTGCAACATCATGAACTCTACGATCGGCATAACTCTTCAACCTAGACTGAGCTGTGCGAAGTCGATCCTGAACAATCTTGACCTTTTCCAAGGCATCCTGAACATAATCGGTACCCAACAACTAAGCCTCTCCCAGCTCAAACCAACCAACTAGCGAATGATACTGCCTCCCATATAATGCCTCATAAGAAGCCATCTGAATAGTCGATTGGTAGCTGTTGTTTTAGGAAATCCACAAGCGGTAAGAACTGATCTCAATAACCCTAAATTCCATAACGCAGGCGCGAAGCATATCCTCCAATATGTGAATGGTGCGCTCAGACTGACCGTCTGTTTGGGGGTGGAATGATGTACTCAACTCAACTCGTGTGCCTAACTTATGTTGTACGACCCTCTAGAATTGCGATATTTACTGCGTACCCTGATCAGAAATGTTGTACACAGGCACACCGTGAAGACGAATGATCTTGCAGATACAGATCTCAACTAACCACTCTGAAGAATAGGTAACTGCTACTGGAATGATATGTGCCGACTGGGTCAACCTGTCCATAATGACCCATATTGCGTCGAACTTTTTCGAAGTCCGTGGGATCCCGACAACAAAATACATGGTAATACGCTCCCACTTCTACTCGGGAATCTCATGTTTTTTGAAGCAATCCGCTAGGCCTCTGATGCTCATACTTTACCTGCTGATAATTCAAACACCGAGCCACATATGCAACTATATCCTTCTTTATTCTTCTTCACCAATAATGCTGCCTCAAATCATGATACATCTTGGTTGCACTCGGATGAATGGAATACGACGAACTGTGGGCCTCCTCAAGAATCAACTCACAAAGCCCATCCATATTAGGCACACACATCCCACCCTATATCCGTAACATCCCATCATCTCTAATAGTAACCTTCTTGGCACCACCATGTCACACTATGTCCTTAAGGACAAGAAAACGGGGGTCGTCATATTGACGCTCTCTGATGCACTCGTATAAAGAAGACCGAGAAAGCATTCAAGCTAGAACACGATTGGGCTCTGAAACAATTAACCTCACAAACTGATTGGCCAAGGCCTAAAAATTTGATGCTAGTGGCCTCTCACCAACAAGAATATATGCTACGCAACCCATACTCACTGCGTTTCTACTCAAGGCATCAGCCACTACATTGGACTTCCCAGGATGATACAAAATGGTGATATCATAGTGTTTCAACAACTATAACTACCTCCTTTTCCTCAAGTTTAGATCATTTTGCTTGAACAAATATGTAGACTCAGATGGTCCGTTAATACTTCACACGACATACCGTAGAGGTAATGCCTCCAAATATTCAACGCATGAATAATGGCTGCTAACTCTAAGTCATGAATAGATTAATTCTTGTCAGGAACCTTCTACTGTCGCGACGCATATGCAATCACCCTTCCATCTTGAATCAATACTGCACCAAACCTAATACACGATGCATCATAATACACTATGCAGGATCCTGAACCTGTGGTCAACACCAATATTGGGGATGTAGTGAATGAGGTCTTAAGCTTCTAAAAGCTCAACTCACACTCGTCGGACCACCTGGATGGAGGACCCTTCTGGGTTAATTTAGTCAATGGGGATGCTATGGGTGAAAACCCTTCCACGAACCGGTGATAATAACCAGCCAGTCTGAATTGCTATAGCTGAAGTAGGTCTAGGCCCGTTCAGAATTTCCATAATTTTCTCAGGATCCACTTTAATGCCCCCGGCTGATACAACATGTCCCAAAGTTCAAAGTACAACTTGGAGATGCTCCCCATGCTCCTCTTAACAGTGAAAGTAGATCAAGACATCATCCATGAATACGATCACAAAAGAATCCAAATAAGTCATAAATACCCGGTTCATCAAATCCATAAATGTTGCTGGGGTATTTGTTAAGCCAAATGACATCACTAGAAACTCATAATGCCCATACAGAGTCCAGAAAGTTGTCTTAGAGACATCCGATACCCTGATCTTCAACTGATGGTAGCTAGATCTCAAATAAATGTTCAAAATTATTTTGGGACCTTGAAGATGATCCAATAAGTCATCAATCCTCGGTGATGGATCCTTGTTATTGATAGTGACTTTCTTAAACTATTGATGGTCTAAGCACTTTCTCATCGAACCATCATACTTCCTCACTTAAAAAATATCCTTATTTGTTTGAATAGCCATGTATTTATAAAGTTGTGTTCTATGAAAATTCTAAGGGTTACCTTCTGTGAATTATGTATCATTTGTAAAAATTGATGTTAATGGTGTTCCTTTCTGGTAACATATTGCTTGTGAGGCCATAATTGATGTTGTTTTGTCTTATGTTATGCCGTTGAATTATGCATATGTTGTTAAGATTGGTTTCTGTGATTCACTGACAGGTGGATAGGCCCAGTTACAAGGGAGACTCTAGCGAAATGTTTTGAAATTTAGGGAGTTAGCCAAATTTTGAAACTACTGGTGAGTGTGAATTAACAATTAGTCCACATTTGATGCTAATAACAGATTTTGACCCTCATTCGAGGACGAATGATCCAAAGCGGGGGAGAATGTAAGGCCCCGTAAAATTATGCAAAGGAAAAATAATGTTTCGTGGTGCCGAACTGCGCTTACGTTTTTGAGTAAAGTAAAGGGAAAATTTAGGCAGAAGAAATGCACTTCTCCGGCCCACTATGTGGCCGCAGAATCACTCTGCGGACCGCATAATGGGCGCAGAGTGAGGCAGGCAACTGGGAATTTTTTGATGTCATTTAGCGGGCCATTATGCGACCCCAAATTGATTTTGCGGGTCGCAGTCTACTCACATATCCAACTTTGAGAATTCTCGGAGGTAGGTTCTGCGGCGCATTACGCAACCACAAAACAGTTCTGCGGTACATTATGTGATCGCAGAATAAGTCTGCGGGCCGCATAATGACCACAAACCGAGTCAGATTTGCCCAATTCCGGATGGAAATTATATGGCATATTCTGCGGACCACATAAGCAGTATGTGGTTGCATATAAAACCGCATACCCTATTCCAGAGCTTCATTTTTGGATTTTTATAACTCGACCCTACTTCGTTAAATAGACGATTTGTACCATTTTTGAGCTAAAATCTGATATTCCGAGGATGAGAGAGTGCCCTAGAGTGGGAGAGTGATCTTCAACAAATTGTCCTTCAATTGTTGCTAAATTCTTTGAGGCTTAACAAGGAAAACTCACTAGGTCTTCATCCTAGAGGTAACATTTTACACCCTAGCCCTTGATTTCGAAATTTATCTAAGAATGGGTAATTAGCAAGATAATTCTGAGGTATGGGAGTTGTTTATTTTTCATGCACGTGTTATCAAAAGGTGTAGGAAGATCGTGGGCTAGAAATGGTAAACAATAGGCTGTGGGATAATGGAATCCTCCATAAAAGGACCTTGAAACCATAATGCACACCTAGTGTTTGATAAAATGCTCAAATGAGCTAGAACCACGATCATCTTCCTAAATTTTGTTCAACTTGTTATATTTCAAAAATAGATTGAAGTTGTTAAGGATTCCGAAATATTTTAGAGTTTGAGGAAGCTCAATTGAGGTATGTTGGCTAAACCCTTATTTAAGATTTGGAACCCCAATATCCTTGTAAGTTCCAAGATATGTATTACAAATCAAGTATCCTGAATATGTTTTGCGAAAAAGATATATGTTCAATTCGTGTTTCAAATGCTCTTATTATATTGCATTATAAATTGAGGATGTGTTCCAAACTATGGATTGTGTATCTATATATCATAATTCCAAGTCGTGATTTATGGGGAAATTATTATGCCAAGTCGTGTAGAGATTGTGATTGGGATTACACCTCCACCCTCATACATTGGGGTGAGGCGGCAACACCGCTTTGTGTATGATTTTGGTATTGTTGTTGCACCACCACCCACCTATATATATTGGGGTGAGGCAGAATGGCCGCTTTATATAGCTATTGGTGTCGTTGATTCATTTCCACCCGCATATATTGGGGTGAGGTGGCGAGGCCTCTATGTGTGAAAATAGGTATTGTATTTACACCTTCACTCGCATACATCAGGGTGAGGCAGCAATCCTACTTGAGTAGAGATTTGGTATTGTGCTTAGACCTCTACCTGCATACATTGGGTTGAGGTGGAGGGGCCGCTTTGTGCGAAAATGGTTACATAGATTCTCAGCTTAAATTTTATAAATGTTAATGACAACTCTTTATAAACGTGCTTTGGTTTAAACGGCTACCTATGATATTCTATTGTCGCCTTGATTCATCATATTCATACTGTATTTCCGAGTTCTTAAATTGGTGTTTGGTTTTCATACTAGTACTATTCGGCATGTACTAACGTCCCTTTTTCCGGGGGCGCTGCATCTTTAATGGATGTAGGTGGTTCCAAAACGAAGGATACTGACTAGTGATAGCAGTGCTCATTCTACCCAGCTGACTTGGTGATCCCCATCTCATTTCGGGGTTGTGCATCTTTTGTTTCGTACGTGTTATCATGTTTTGAGGTATAGCTAGAGCCTTGTTGCCAGCACTATCATTATACTCTTCGGTATTTTTAGAGGCTCCGTGGACTAAGTGTGGGTTGTGTATGGGTGTTGGGAATGTTAAACAAGTGGTGTTGTGATTAAATTATTTGTTCCACTTTCAACCATGAAGGGGCGTGTGTATGTATGTCTTGAGACTTATTAATGGAGTAACTAATGGTAATGAATTGGTATTGTAGACATGGTCACCTTATTGTCTAATTAACGAAAATATGCATTATCCTTATTCATGGATGAGTTTGGGTAGAAAGAAATGTAACAGGCTTGCTCGACCGGGTTCACTCGGTTGAGCGCCGGTCGCGCTCCCCGATTTTGAGGCGTGACAATAACCCTCTGGACACTGTGGTTAATCATTCTTGCCTCACTTTTGTTTTTCTCCTTTTCTTCAAGAATACCTACTATACGAAGTAATGGAATCCAGATCATATGTGACACAGGCTCACAGGTACATAAGCTATTAAATGTGAAACTTCATCTAAAATGAAAAGATATTTTAAATTATCCGTCAAAAGGAACATTAATCAGGTCACAATGGACAAATGTTTTGGAAAAGCCAAAGCATATTCTTTTTTATTGTTAATTTATTGGATGTCCTTGAAGAGATATTTTGATTATTTGTTACGATCCAGAATCCCAACCTCGGGTCCATGATGGCGCCTAACATCCACTTGCTAGGTAAGCTGAGGTGCGATAATTAAATAGCCAATGTTTAATAGTTAAAAACACAATGACGATATACAACTAAAAATAAAAACCCAATCTAATACAGTAATAATATAAGTCACGTGATAATATTTATTCATAAAGATCCGGAGTCAAGAGTACTCGAGAAACTAGAAGTCTACAAATAGAGTCTGAAATAAATACAACTATTTCGAAGGATATGAACAGTAAAAGTAGGAAAAGGAAGGGGACTTCAAGGTTTGAAGACGCTATCAAATCTACCTCATATCTCCGTATGCAATGATCCGAGATGATTTACCTCGTGCACTGTTGGGACCAATACCAGAATCTGCACAGGAAGTGAAGAAGTATAGTTGTAATGACCCAACTGGTCATTTTGAGTGTTGTAGCCACGTTCCCCTATTTACTTATTATTCTATGCTCAATTGTTATTAAGTGACTTGCCGGGGTAGTTGGTTTGGGTCCGGGGATGTTTCGGAATGAGTTGAGACACTTAGTCTCAAGGTTGCAAGCTTAAGTTGATAAGGTTGACCGGATATTGACGTATGTGTAAACAACTTTAAAATGGAGTTTCGGTAGTTCCAATAGCTCTGTTGAGTGATTTTGGATTTAGGAGTGTGTCCAAAGAGTGATTTGGAGGTCCGTAGTTAATATTTGCTTGAAATGGCGAAAGTTGGAGGTTTTGGAAATTGAGAAGTTTGATCGAGAGTTGACTTTGTGGTTACTAGGATTGGATTTTTTTCGAGAGTTGGAATAGGTACGAGGTGTCATTTATGACCTGTGTGCAAAAATTTGAGGTCAATCAGACTTGATTTGATAGGTTTCGGCATTGAATGTAGAAGTTAGAAGTTCAAAAGTTCATTAGGCTTGAATCGATGTGCGATTCGTTGTATTACCGTTGTTTGATGTGATTTGACTCTTCGAGCAAGTTTGTATGATACTTTAGGACTTGTTGGTAAGTTTGGTTGAGGTCTCGAGTACCTCGGATGGATTTCGGATGCTTATTGGAATGGAATTTGATTTGGAGAAATGGCTGAAGTTTTCTGGTGTTCATGTCTGGTGTCCTTGTACGCGATTGCGTAGGCTTAATTGAGCAGCTGAGATTTTTGTTCTAGGTGTTCGCGAGTTAAGGTATGTGATCATATAGGTGAGTGAATCAGTTAATCGCAAATGCGTGGCTGACATCGCGTTAGCGTAGAGTAAATGAGGAAGAAGGTGGGTCACACACATTTGTTTATCGCGAACGCGTAAAGTCTTCCGGGTTCGTGCAAGTTTGAGGGCCAGTGCATCGCATTCGCGTGGATATTTTGGCGTTCGCGTAAGGTTAATTTATGGGGCAGCATAGTTGTGCTTCGCAATCGCAAAGCATTATCCGCAATCGCAATTAAGGACTTCTAGGTAGACTTAAATATTTAAAAAATGAGGGTTTGAATCATTTTACATAATTTGATATTGGGATCTCGGATTGAGGCGACTCATGGGGAGATTTTCAATGCAGTGATTGGGGAAAGTGATTCTTACTTGGTTTTGGTTAAATTACATGAATATATCTTTGATTTTATAATTTAATTAGTGATTTGGGGTGGAAAATTTGGGAAAACTGGAGAAAATTTCTTAGGCCAAAGTTTGGGGATTTGACCGGGATTTTGGTGTCGGATTTGAGTAATTTTGGTATGGTTGGACTCACAGTTGAACGTGTGTTCGAATTTTATAACTTTTGTCGGATTGCGAGACATGGGACTGGGGGGGGGGGGGTTAACTTTTCACTTTTGATTAAGAGCATAGCATTTTCATATGGAATTGATTCCTATAGCTTAAGTTGATTGTATCGAATTGTTTGTGGCTAGATTCGAGGCATTCAGAGACCGTTTTGCCAGGCAAGGGCTTGTTGGAGTAAAGTTTTGCATGGATTGAGGTAAGTAACACTTCTAAACTTAGTTCTGAGGATATGAATCCATGAATTATTTGTTATGTGGTCGATGTTGAGGTGACACACATGCTAGGTGACGGGCGTGTAGGCACGGGATCACATCCAATTGCACACCTCAATAGAGATATGTAAGAGTCGTATGCAATAATGAATACACAACTAGGATTCGGGGTCGAATCCACTAGGAGTTATGATGGGAGCTACGGGTATATATTTAACGTAATAAGATTAGCTATCTAGATTGCACTTCCACAACAAAATATTTTGTTTCTATTGCTAATGTTAATTTAATGATTGCAAATTAAAGACAGAAGACTAGAGATAATTGTTTTGAGGTTTTTCTAATTGGATTAAAGGCCTAGGGCTATGACCATAACCTAGGAGTTTGCCTAATGGTATAAAAACGTTAATGTTTGTGTAGTTGATTGGGGTGTATTAAAGCTCGCAACTCTTCGTTACCCACTCAACACCTCTCGGTCAGAGAGTGATTTTACCCAATTTATTTTTCTCAAGACAAAATAGGTAACGAAATCTAATGTTAAAACACCTAAATAATGCAAAACTTCCTAAAGTAGTAAAGAAAAATAGCTACAACAACTTTAGATGTTCAATACTTGACCTAATTTGTAAAACTCGTCTATTTACTCGGTCCGTAGATTTTATAAATGTTAATGACAACTCTTTATAAACTTTCTTTGGTTTAAACGACTACCTATGATATTCTATTGTCGCCGTGATGCATCATATTCATACTATATTTCCGAGTTCTTAAATTGGTGTTTGGTTTTCATACTAGTACTATTCGGCATGTACTAACGTCCCTTTTACCGGGGGCGCTGCATCTTTGATGGATACAGGTGGTTCCGTAGCAGAGGATACTGACTAGTGATAGCAGTGCTCATTCTTCTCAGCTGACTTGGTGATCCCCACCTCATTCCGGGGTTGTGCATTTTTTGTTTCGTATGTGTTATCGTGTTTTGAGGTATAGCCGGAGCCTTGTTGCCAGCACTATCATTATACTCTTTGGTATTTTTAGACGCTCCGTGGACTAAGTGTGGGTTCTGTATGGGTGTCGGGAATGTTCAACAAGTGGTGTTGTGATTAAATCAATTGTTCCACTTTGAAACCATGAAGGTGTGTGTGTGTGTGTATGTCTTGAGACTTATTAATGGAGTAACTAATGGTAATGAATTGGTATTGTAAACATGGTCACCTTATTGTCTAATTAACGAAAATATGCGTTATCCTTATTCATGTATGAGTTTGGGTAGAAGGAAATCTAACAGGCTTGCTCGACCGGGTTCACTCGGTTGAGCGCCGGTCGCGCTCCCCGATTTTGGGGCGTGACAATAACCCTCTAGACCGTCTGGTTAATCTTTCCTTCCTCACTTTTGTTTTTCTATTTTTCTTCAAGAATACCTACTATACGAAGTAATGGAATCCAAATCATATGTGACACAGGCTCACAGGTACATAAGCTATTAAATGTGAAACTTCATCTAAAATGAAATGATATTTTAAATTATCCGTCAAAAGGAACATTAATCAGGTCACAATGGTCAAATCTTTTGGAAAATCCAAAGCATATTCTTTTTTATATTTAATTTATTAGATGTCCTTGAAGAGATATTTTGATTATTTGTCACGACCAAGAATCCCAACCTCAGGTCCATGATGGCGCCTAACATCCATTTGCTAGGTAAGCCGACGTGCGATAATTAAATAGCCAATGTTTAATAGTTACAAACATAACGATGATATACAACGAAAAATAAAAACTCAATCTGATACAGTAATAATATAAGTCACGTGACAATATTTACTCATAAGATCTGGAGTCACGAGTACTCGAGAAACTAAAAGTCTACAAATAGAGTTTGAAATAAATACAAATATTGCGAATGATAAGATTAGTAAAGGCAGGACAAGGAAGAGGACTTCAAGGTCTACAGACGCCATCAAATCTACCTCATGTCTCCGTATGCAATGATCTGAGATGACGTACCTCGCGCACTATTGGGACCAATACCAGAATCTGCACAAGAAGTGCAGAAGTGTAGTTGTAACGACCCGACCGGTCATTTTGATTATTGTAGCCATGTTCCCCTATTTATTGATTATTCTATGCTCAATTGTTGTTAAGTGACTTGCCGGGGTATTTGGTTTGGGTCCGGGGATGTTTCAGAATGAGTTGAGACACTTAGTCTTAAGGTTGTAAGCTTAAGTTGATAAGGTTGATCGGATATTGACGTATGTGTAAACAACTTCGAAATGGAGTTTTGGTGGTTCCAATAGCTCTTTTGAGTGATTTTGGACTTAGGAGTGTGTCCGAAGAGTGATTTGGAGGTCCGTAGTTAACGTTTGCTTGAAATGGCGAAATTTAGAGGTTTTGGAAATTGAGAAGTTTGATCGAGAGTTGACTTTGTGGTTACCGGGATTGGATTTTTTTTTCGAGAGTTGGAATAGGTCCAGGGTGTTATTTTTTGACTTGTGTGCAAAAATGTGAGGCCAATAAGACTTGATTTGATAGGTTTCAGCATTGAATGTAGAAGTTAGAAGTTCAAAAGTTCATTAAACGTGAATCGATGTGCGATTCATTGTATTACCGTTGTTTGATGTGATTTGATGCTTCGAGCAAGTTTGTATGATGTTTTAGGACTTGGTGGTAAGTTTGGTTGAGGTCCCGGGTACCTCGTGTGGATTTTGGATGGTTATTGGAATGGAATTTGATTTGGAAAAATGATTGAAGTTTTCTGGTGTTCATGTCTGGTGTACTTATATGCGATTGCCTAGGCTTAATTGAGCAGCTGAGGTTTTTGTTCTACGTGTTCGCGAGTTAAGGTATGTGATCATGTAGGTGAGTGAATCAGTTAATCGCAAACACGTGGCTGCGGTCGCGTTCACATAGAGTAAACGAGGAAGAAGGTGGGTCACACGCATTTGTTCATCGCGAACGCGTAAAGTCTTTCGGGATCGCGTAAGTTTGAGGGTCAGTGCATCGCATTCGCGTGGATATTTTGGCGTTCGCGTAAGGTTAAGTTATGGGGCAGCATAGTTGTGCTTCGCGATCGCGAAGCATTATCCGCGATCACAATTAAGGACTTCTAGGTAGACTTTAATATTTAAAAAACATGGGTTTGAGTCATTTTACCTAATTTGATATTGGGATCTCGGATTGAGGCGACTCATGGCGAGATTCTTAAGGGAGTGATTGGGGAAAGTGATTCTTACTTGGTTTTGGTTAAATTACATGAGTATATCTTTGATTTTATAATTTAATTGGTGATTTGGGGTGAAAAATTTGGGAAATATGGAGAAAACTGCTTAGGCCAAATTTTGGGGATTTGACGGGGATTTTCGTGTCGGATTTGAGTAATTTTGGTATGGTTGGACTCACAATTGAACGTATGTTCGAATTTTATAACTTTTGTCAGATTGCGAGACGTGGGATGGGGGGGGGGGAGTTAAATTTTCACTTTTGATTAAGAATATTGCATTTTCATATGGAATTGATTCCTATAGCTTAAGTTGATTGTATAGAATTGTTTGTGGCTAGATTCGAGGCATTCAGAGGCCATTTTGCCAGGCAAGGGCTTGTTGGAGTAGCGTTTTGAACGGATTAAGGTAAGTAACATTTCTAAATTTAGTTCTGAGGATATGAATCCATGAATTATGTGTTATGTGGTCGATGTTGAGGTGACGCACATGCTAGGTGACGGGCGTGTAGGCACGAGATCACATCCAAATGCACACCTCAATAGAGATATGTAACAGCCGTATGCAATAATGAATACCCAACTAGGAGTCAGGGTCAAATCTACTGGGAGTTATGACGGGAGTTAGGGGTATATATTTAACGTAAGAAGATTAGCTATCTAGATTGCACTTCCACAACAAAATATTTTGTTTCTATTTCTAATGTTAATCTAATGATTGCAAATTAAAGACAAAAGACTAGAGATAATTGTTTTTGAGGTTTTTCTAATTGGATTAAAGGCCTAGGGCTATGACCATAAACTAGGTGTTTGCCTAATGGGATAAAAACGTTAATGTTTGTGTAGTTGATTGGGGTGTATTATAGCTCACAACTCTTCCTTACCCACTCAACACCTCTCGGTCAGAGAGTGGTTTTGTCCAATTTATTTTTCTCAAGACCAAATGGGTAACGAAATCTAATGTTAAAACACCTAAATAATGCAAAACATCCTAAAGTATAAAGAAAAATATCTACAACAACTTCAGATGTTCAAAACTTGACCTAATTTGTAAAACTCGTCTATTTACGCAGTTTGTAGATTTGATAAATGTTAATGACAACTCTTTATAAACTTTCTTTGGTTTAAATGACTACCTATGATATTCTATTGTCGCCTTGATTCATCATATTCATACTTTATTTTCGAGTTCTTAAATTGGTGTTTGGTTTTCATACTAGTACTATTTGGCATGTACTAACGTCCCTTTTGCCGGGGGCGCTGCATCTTTAATGGATGCAGGTGGTTCCATAGCGGAGGATACTGACTAGTGATAGTAGTGCTCATTCTTCCCAGCTGACTTGGTGATCCCCATCTCATTCCGGGGTTGTGCATCTTTTGTTTCGTATGTGCTATCGTGTTTTGTGGTATAGCCGGAGCCTTGTTGCCAGCACTGTCATTATACTCTTCGGTATTTGTAGAGGCTCCGTGGACTAAGTGTGGGTTGTGTATGGGTGTTGGGAATGTTAAACAAGTGGTGTTGTGATTAAATCAATTTTTCCACTTTGAAACCATGAAGGGGGGTGTGTGTGTGTGTCTTGAGACTTATTAATGGAGTAACTAATGGTAATGAATTGGTATTGTAAACATGGTCACCTTATTGTCTAATTAACGAAAATATGCGTTATCCTTATTCATGGATGAGTTTGGGTAGAAGGAAATCTAACAGGCTTGCTCGACCGGGTTCACTCGATTGAGCGCTGGTCGCACTCCCCGATTTTGGGGCGTGACAATAATCCTCTGGACCCTCTGGTTAATCATTCCTTCCACACTTTTGTTTTTCTATTTTTCTTCAAGAATACCTACTATACGAAGTAATGGAATCCAGATCATATGTGAAATAGGCTCACAGGTACAAAAGCTATTAAATGTGAAAATGCATCTAAAATGAAAAGATATTTTAAATTATCCGTCAAAAGGAACATTAATCAGGTCACAATGGTCAAATTCTTTGGAAAAGCCAAAGCATATTATTTTTTATTGTTAGTTTATTCGATGTCCTTGAAGAGATATTTTGATTATTTGTCACGACCCAGAATCCCAACCTCGGGTCCATGATGGCGCCTAACATCCATTTGCTAGGTAAGCCGACGTGCGATAATTAAATAGCCAATGTTTAATAGTTAAAAACACAACGATGATATACAACGAAACATAATAACCCAATCTGATACAGTAAGAATATAAGTCACGTGATAATATTTACTCATAAAGATCTGGAGTCACGAGTACTCGAGAAACTAGAAGTCTATAAATAGAGTCTGAAATAAATACAATTGTTTCAAAGGATATGAATAGTAAAGGCAGGACAAGGAAGGGGACTTCAAGGTCTGCAGATGCCAGCAAATCTACCTCATGTCTCCGTATGTAATGATCCGAGATGACGTACCTCGCGCACTATTGCGACCAATACCAGAATCTGCACAAGAAGTGCAGAAGTGTAGCTGTAACGACCCGACCGGTCATTTTGAGTGTTGCAGCCACGTTCCCCTATTTACTGAGTATTCTATGCTCAATTGAAGTGACTTGCCGGGGTAGTTGGTTTGGGTCCGGGGATGTTTCGGAATAAGTTGAGATACTTAGTCTCAAGGTTGGAAGATTAAGTTGAAAAGGTTGGCCGGATATTGACGTATATGTAAACAACTTCGAAATGGAGTTTTGATGGTTCCAATAGCTCTGTTGAGTAATTTTGGACTTAGGAGTGTGTCCGAAGAGTGATTTGGAGGTCCGTAGTTAATCTTTGCTTGAAATGGCGAACGTTAGAGGTTTAAGAAATTGAGAAGTTTGATCGAGAGTTGACTTTGTGGTTACCGGGATTGGATTTTGCTTTCGAGAGTTGCAATAGGTCCGGGGTGTTATTTATATCTTGTGTGCAAAACTTTGAGGTCAATCAGACTTGATTTGATAGGTTTCGGCATCGAATGTAGAAGTTAGAAGTTCAAAAGTTCATTAGGCTTGAATCGATGTGCGATGCGTTGTATTAAGGTTGTTTGATGTGATTTGACGCTTTGAGAAAGTTTGTATGATGTTTTAGGACTTGTTGGTAAGTTTGATTGAGGTCCCGGGTACCTCGGGTGGATTTCAGATGGTTATTGGAATGGAATTTGATTTGGAGAAATGACTGAAGTTTTCTGGTGTTCATGTCTGGTGTTCTTGTACGCGATCACGTAGGCTTAATTGAGCAGCTGAGGTTTTTGTTCTACACGTTCGTGAGTTAAGGTATGTGATCATGTAGGTGAGTGAATCAGTTAATCGCAAACGTGTGGCTGAGGTCACGTTCACGTAGAGTAAATGAGGAAGAAGGTGGGTCACACACATTTGTTCATCGCGAACGCGTAAAGTCTTTCGGGATCGCGTAAGTTTGAGGGTCAGTGCATCGCGTTCGCGTAGATATTTTGGCATTCTTCTTCAAGTACCATAGGCTTGCTCCTCATGTAGATCACCACTAATGTAAGATCACTCGACTCAAAATCAAGTAGGACTTCTTTCGGGATGTAATGAAGGCTTTTGGACTAAGGTTTGATAAAATATGGGTTAGTGGTTACACATTCCTTAAGCACTCCATCTTTCATTTCTCGGCTTATACTTTGCCAATTCCTTGAGGAACTTTCTTTTCCTTGGGGGACTAGAGAGACTTAACATCATTGTTTCTTGATCATTACATTCATATTTCTCCATTTTGGGATCATTACCTCTCTTTGAATCCATTCAATTAATCCACTTATTCATTTTTTTGTATTTTTCTCTTTGTTCTTTTCTTTTCTTTTCTTGCCTTTCCTTCTTATCATTTCTTTTCTCTTTATGTGCCTTGATACCTTTTTCAATTTCCTCGTCTCTTCCTCAAAATTATGGTTTTATCTATTTGTTTCACATGAGTGTTAAGGAAAACTCTAGTGCTGAGAGAGGGTCAAGAAAAACCTATAATCACTTCTCAAGCCAATAAAAGTAAAGATTTCTCCTTAAAATACATTCAGGGCAAGGTCTAGACCCTTCGCACGAGTACTTGGACTAGAAACAAAGCATATCACCCCCCGCGCAGCTAGATTGTTAGAGGATAGAGTCGAGGGCCCACAACAATCACATTCAAGATTGAAGATCACTATGGTCCAATTAGACCACCCGATGGTATCAAAGTCAACACAAGAGTCACAAAGTCACTAATTAGAGCTATTTCCTTTTTAAAAACCTTGATTCTTACCACAAGCACACAGTTAAATGTGTTGGTGCCAAATGAAGCATGTTTGATTCTTTAAGCTTGACTTAATTGGATCTTGTTATTCATTACTACTACTATTATTACCTAAACACAAAACATACTCATTCCCTTAAGAAGGTTGTCACGCCATTCATCGTTGGGACGAGTCACCCGATTCACACAATAACTACCTTTGAAAAAGAATCATGGCATTAAGAAAACCAAAGGCTTATTATAAAAAGAAACTAGAACATAAAAAGAAATTACTAAATCAAACACTAACTAACAAGGAAACTAACATAAAGAAGCTACAAATAAAAAACTAGTGAAAGCATAATAAATATACACAAAGAGAGAGAGAGAGAGAGAGAGAGAGAGAGAGAGAGAGAGAGAGAGAGAGAGAGAGAGAGAGAGAGAGAGAGAGAGAGAGAGAGAGAGAGAGAGAGAGAGAGAGAGAGAGAGAGAGAGAGAGAGAGAGAGAGAGAGAGAGAGAGAGAGAGAGAGAGAGAGAGAGAGAGAGAGAGAGAGAGAGAGAGAGAGAGAGAGAGAGAGAGAGAGAGAGAGAGAGAGAGAGAGAGAGAGAGAGAGAGAGAGAGAGAGAGAGGATATATAAACAATGAGAGAGAAGAGAGAATATAAACAAAATGAGAAGGAAAAAGAAAGTAATATCAAGTTATTACAGGCCAAATGTCTCAGAACGTACCAAATAAGATCAATAAAGTAACTCCACCCCCCGGAATAAAAATAAGCATTGTCCCCAATGCTTAACAAAATAAGAGTAAAAGAGGGAAAAGAGTTAAGAAAACTCCCTATGGCTCCTTGGACATCTTTGTGTCCCCAACAATGTCACCGCCCTCAAGCTCATCCAACTGGATGTCAGCATCCTCAAATCTGGGAAAGGCTGGGTTAGTGAACATCTAATGCATTTCCTCGGTAGTGTCGAAAGCAAGGTCTGGCTCCTCAAACTGGCCAGGTGGTACCAATGATGCTGATGATGTTATAGGATTTGGGTCAATCAGCATGTCAAATGGGGAGATCTCCGGCTGCCACAATCTTGGTCACCTGTCTCCGGAGGATGTCCACTAACTTCATGCTGGCCTGGGACTTTATCATTTTCTTTACTTCTCTTCTCACTCCTCGATCACTGACCCGTGTTGTACCAAAATAGCCCTAATATTGTTCTAGTTTTGTAAAAGCTTCTTCAATATCTCTTCCACGGCTGGGGAAAACTGAGGTGCCTGAACAGAGGACTCTGCTGCAATAGTGCTGGATAAGTCAGATAGCTTTGCAGTGTCTATATGCATCTAGTTGTTCAGGCTTGCCATTGTCTGGGAGACTCGCATCGTAGAAAGTAGGGCAATAGGCATGGGAACCGGCCTCAAAGCTGAGGTGGAAGCTGTGGTAGGAACTGTAGTAGGGAGTGAAGATGACTGTGGAGGCATAGCTGCGGCACTAGAGGAAGGCTCGGCCAAAGTGGATGGAATATGAACTACCTCCGCAACTACCACACCTGGCACATCAGACTGTCCCATGGTGGTAGACGACTGACTTTTTTTGTTTGGGTTGTTCGTATCCATAAGTGAGTACCACGAGAAGTTTTCTTCAGCCTCACATTTGTATCAAAATCTTATGGTTCCACCCTCGCATCCGTAAGATACTCTGTAATGGTGTTGGGATATGACTCACCTTTGCGTTCTCTAAACTGTCTCAGCACGACCTGGTTGTACTTCTCTAAATCTGTCAATAAGAATTGTCGCTCAAGTGTTAGCGACCTCTCTGCCACCAAGTACGCGAGATGGTAAAGGCAGCCAGGCTAACAAAACGATCCTCCAAAAATTCTTTCTTTTTTGACCTTTCAAGGCCGGTAGCTGTAGCATCTCCCCCTCTGCCATCATTGGGGATGTCCTAAACTGTTGTATCTGGTACCTCAGGGACAGGTGTAATGGATGGGTCAGAAGCTTGAATAGAATTTTCCGAACCCTAAGAAGTTCTATGAGAGAAGGATGACTCGTCCCTGAATTAATATCTCCCTAGCAGCCTTGACTGGACAGAGGCTGAGTTGCCCTCTGATGCTTCCCTAGACGGGACATAAGAGCTCGACTCGAAGAGATCTACACCTCTCCATCTGCCGGCTGTAGATTTCTATGTAATTATTCTTTGTAGGCCGAGGGGTAAAGCATTCTTGCCTCGACCCCTAGAAGGTTTACCCCTCCATTTAGAAGTATCACCTCTGCCTCTAGATCAAACCATTATATGTATCAAGCAGGAGCGGTTGTTAGTGGCAATTAAATGTTCAATCAATCAAGGAGATATGCAAGTATAGACCAAGAAACACAGTGAAGGTCACAATTTAATCATGCTTGTAGGATGAGGATCTGCGGTCCGCAAAATTTTCTTATGGCCGCAGATTAGGCCTTGCGGACCGCACAATTCATTCCTGCAGACGCATATGTGAAGCGTGGTCTGTACATATTACCTTGCGACCGTAACTCAGATAGAAAAAATATGCTAACTCACTAATGGCAGAGAATTAGCTGATGTGCGGCCGCAACATATTTTCTGTTGTCCGCACAATTTGAACTATGGCCGCACATTTGAGTCATCAAATGTAGACTCCCTGATGACAGTGCAGTGGCTGTTCTGCGGCCGTAGTGGGATTTATGCGGTTTGCACAATTTGTATTGTGCCTGCACATTTCTTCCTCACTAATGTTGCCCTAGATAAACTTCTACGGACCACACAATTTCAAGTGCAACTGCATAAATCAAAAATACACGAGCAATACAGTGTTTCTATCAAGGTTTTGCAATTCTTGTGCAAAATTGCACATGGGAACATCATAAAGGAATGAAAATATATTGACCCATTCCACTTAGAGCATGTACTAGTTGACCCACTACAGATTTACACCCACATGAATGAACAGTTTAGTTCTACTGACAAAAGGCCTAAAACTAATTAAAAATCAATAAATTAAACTACAAATGCAAAAAGCTAACAAGGAATATAAGCATACCAGATATGAATGAGTGCAAGGAATGAGTGATCCACAATTGTTGGGCGTGTGGGCAGATGATTCACCAAGAGATATCAATGTAGTGCTGTATTTATGCTCAGAGAGGGAAAAGTGTAACAGTTGCACTAGCCCTCTATTTATACTATTGAATTTCTAAATGAAGGAGGAGTGAGTGCGGCCGCACAATTTTGGTTGCCGTCCGCACTCTGTTACCTGGTGAGCTTAAGTCAATATTTTGTCTGCGGTCCGCATAAATGTACGCGCAACTGTAGATTCCTTGTTGCGGTCGCAGATTTCATGTTGCAGCCTCAGATTAACTATTTTCTGACAGACCAACTTCAGAGAGTTGGCATTTTATATCTTCCCTTTGTGTGGTCCGCAAGTTAATTGTGCGGCCGCACAGCACTTTTGCTGCAACAACTATAATTTTGCAGTCCGTACAATTCAACTACAGTCCACAATACTTGCAACACTTAGCCAGATGTTTGTCCCCAATTTCTGTAAGGCACACTCATCCCTGTAGCACACTTCAAATCAAGTTAGCAGAAAAATAACACCTAACTACAAAAGAGAAAAAAGAAACATAGGTTTCCAAGAAGCACCTGATTTAACTTCGCGGAATGATGCAGAATACAATCAATTGAAATGAATGACCACCACGACATGGATGTCTCCAACCTTTCCCAAATAGTTCTTCATCCGGTGACCATTGACTCGGAATACTTCACTGTTTTTGTTCTTCAAGTCCAATGCAGAAAAAGGTGTCTCACCCACAATTTCAAAGGGACTACTCCATTTAGACTTTAGCTTCCCGGGAAACATCCTCAACCTTGAGTTGAACAAAAGTACGAGATCTTCCACCTTTAACTCTTTGTTCCAAATGTATTTGTCATGAAGATATTTCATCGTTTATATGTACAAGGACGAACTTGTCTAGGCATGGTATAGAAATACATTCAATTCATTAAAATGTGCAACCCTCAGGTTAGCGACTACATCCCAATCAAGATTCAACTTCTTTAAAGCCCACATGGCTTTGTGCTCAAGTTCCACCGGAAGATGACAAACTTTTCCGAATACCAACGGATATGGCGACATCCCGTTAGGTGTTTTGTAATACGTCCAATAAGCCCATAATGCATCATCAAACTTCTTGGACTAATCTATCCGGTTAGCATTCACTGTTTTGGAAAACATACTCTTTATCTCCCGGTTGGAGACTTTCACTTGACCGCTAGCTTGAGGATGATCGGGGTCGTGACATTATGAGTAACACCATACTTGCTAAGTAAAGTATTGAAAGCCTTGTTGAAAAATATGACCCATCCCCCATCGCTTATAATAGACTGTGGAGTACCAAACCTTGTGAAAATATTCTTCTTCAAAAATGCCACCACACTTCTCGCCTCATTGTTGGATAGAGCAATGGCCTCAACCCATTTGGACATATAATTCACCGCGACCAAGATGTAGGTGTTTCTACAAGAACTCACAAAAGGACCCATGAAATAAATACCTCACACATCGAAAATATAAATCTCCAAAATGGTGGTGAGGGGCATTTTCTTTTTCTTTGACATTCCACGACGTGGATGTCTCCAACCTTTCCCAAATAGTGCTTCATCCGGTGACCATTGACTCGGAATACTTCACTGTTTTTGTTCTTCAAGTCCAATGCAGAAAAAGGTGTCTCACCCACAATTTCAAAGGGACTACTCCATTTAGACTTTAGCTTCCCGGGAAACATCCTCAACCTTGAGTTGAACAAAAGTACGAGATCTTCCACCTTCAACTCTTTGTTCCAAATGTATTTGTCATGAAGATATTTCATCGTTTATATGTACAAGGACGAACTTGTCTAGGCATGGTACAGAAATACATTCAATTCATTAAAATGTGCAACCCTCAGGTTAGCGACTACATCCCAATCAAGATTCAACTTCTTTAAAGCCCACATGGCTTTGTGCTCAAGTTCCACCGGAAGATGACAAACTTTTCCGAATACCAACGGGTATGGTGACATCCCGATAGGTGTTTTGTAATACGTCCAATAAGCCCATAATGCATCATCAAACTTCTTGGACTAATCTATCCGGTTAGCATTCACTTTTTTGGAAAAAATACTCTTTATCTCCCGGTTGGAGACTTTCACTTGACCGCTAGCTTGAGGATGATCGGGGTCGTGACATTATGAGTAACACCATACTTGCTAAGTAAAGTATTGAAAGCCTTGTTGAAAAATATGACCCATCCCCCATTGCTTATAATAGCCTGTGGAGTACCAAACCTTCTGAAAATATTCTTCTTCAAAAATGCCACCACACTTCTCGCCTCATTGTTGGATAGAGCAATGGCCTCAACCCATTTGGACATATAATTCACCGCGACCAAGATGTAGGTGTTTCTACAAGAACTCACAAAAGGACCCATGAAATAAATACCTCACACATCGAAAATATAAATCTCCAAAATGGTGGTGAGGGGCATTTTCTTTTTCTTTGACATTCCACGACGTGGATGTCTCCAACCTTTCCCAAATAGTGCTTCATCCGGTGACCATTGACTCGGAATACTTCACTGTTTTTGTTCTTCAAGTCCAATGCAGAAAAAGGTGTCTCACCCACAATTTCAAAGGGACTACTCCATTTAGACTTTAGCTTCCCGGGAAACATCCTCAACCTTGAGTTGAACAAAAGTACGAGATCTTCCACCTTCAACTCTTTGTTCCAAATGTATTTGTCATGAAGATATTTCATCGTTTATATGTACAAGGACGAACTTGTCTAGGCATGGTACAGAAATACATTCAATTCATTAAAATGTGCAACCCTCAGGTTAGCGACTACATCCCAATCAAGATTCAACTTCTTTAAAGCCCACATGGCTTTGTGCTCAAGTTCCACCGGAAGATGACAAACTTTTCCGAATACCAACGGATATGGCGACATCCCGTTAGGTGTTTTGTAATACGTCCAATAAGCCCATAATGCATCATCAAACTTCTTGGACTAATCTATCCGGTTAGCATTCACTGTTTTGGAAAACATACTCTTTATCTCCCGGTTGGAGACTTTCACTTGACCGCTAGCTTGAGGATGATCGGGGTCGTGACATTATGAGTAACACCATACTTGCTAAGTAAAGTATTGAAAGCCTTGTTGAAAAATATGACCCATCCCCCATCGCTTATAATAGACTGTGGAGTACCAAACCTTGTGAAAATATTCTTCTTCAAAAATGCCACCACACTGCTCGCCTCATTGTTGGATAGAGCAATGGCCTCAACCCATTTGGACATATAATTCACCGCGACCAAGATGTAGGTGTTTCTACAAGAACTCACAAAAGGACCCATGAAATAAATACCTCACACATCGAAAATATAAATCTCCAAAATGGTGGTGAGGGGCATTTTATTTTTCTTTGAGATTCCACCATCCCTTTGACATTCATCGTATCTTTTCAATAAATCACCTGCATCCTTGTAAAGAGTGGGCCAATAGAAACCATAACTAAGCACTTTGGTTTCCGTTCTCACTTCACTATGATGACCACCATATGGCGAAGAATGTCAAGCATAAAGGATTTCACCTTGCTCTTCTTCCGGTACACATATTCTAATCACCCCATCCGTACAAATACGAAAAAGGTATGGTTCATCCCAATAATAATCTTGACAAATCCGTTTGAGCTTCTTTCTTTGGTGTGAAGAGAACTCATCTGGGATGATACCACACACAAGAAAATTTGCTAGATCCTCGAACCATGGCACCTCTTTGTTTGAAAAAGCCAAGAGTTGCTCATCTAGGAAGGAGTCATTGATTTCAAGGCCATCATGTGGCCTCCCCTCCTCCTGCAAACGAGACAAGTGGTTTGCCACTTGGTTTTCACTCCCTTTTCTATCTTGGATGTCAATATCAAACTCTTGCAACAAAAGCAGCCATCTCATCAACCGAGCTTTGGAATCTTTCTTGCTCATAAGATAACGAAGCGCCGCATGATCCGTGTGGACAATAATGTTGGCACGCATCAAGTACGGGCAAAACTTCTCATTTGCAAAAACAATGGTAAGGAGCTTTTTCTCCGTAATTGTATAGCTGAATTGGGAACCCTTCATGGTCTTACTAGCATAGTAGACTGGATAAAACAATCTTGTTGATGCATTTCCCCAAAACATCCCCACTGCTACGTCACTGGTATCGCATATGAGTTCAAAAGCGACACTCTAATTTGGATTGGTGATGATGGGAGTAGTTGTCAACTTGAACTTTAACAATTCAAAAGCTCTCATGCGATCATCGTTGAAGTTAAACTTAACATCCTTCTCAAGAAGCTTGAACAATGAATTCACCACCTTAGAGAAATATTTGATGAAGTGCCAGTAAAACACCGTGTGGCCTAAGAAACTCCTCACACCTTTTACCGAAGTTGGAGGTGGAAGTTTAGAAATCACATCAATCTTTGCCTTGTCAAATTCAATTCCATTCTTTGCGATCTTGTGGCTAGGGACAATGCCTTCCTCGACTATGAAATGACAGTTTTCCTAATTGAGCACCAAACTTGTTTTTTCACATCTTGCCAATACTTTATCCAAATTTGCAAGACAATCATCAAAAGAATCCACGACCACCGAGAAGTCATCCACGAAATATTCAAGGTAGTCCTCCACCATGTCCATGAAAATAGCTGTCATACACCTTTGAAAAGTTGCCGGTGCATTGCACAAACCAAATGGCATCCGCTTGAAATCAAAAGTACCATAGGGACATTTAAAGGTTGTTTTCTCTTGATCTTCCAGAGCAATAAGAATTTGGTTGTATCCCGAATACCCATCAAGAAACCAATAAAAAGAACGTCCGACCAATCTATCAAGCATTTGATCTAAGAAGGGAAGTGGAAAATGATCCTTCCTTGTGGCTTTGTTGAGCTTACGATAGTCCATACACACTCTCCAACTGGTCACCGTTCTTGTAGGAATCAACTCATCCTTGTCATTAGTGACCATCGTCATGCCTCCTTTCTTCGGGCTACATTGAACCGGAGAAGTCCACGAACTATTGGAGAAGGGGTAGACAACCCGGCATCCAACCACTTGATAATCTACTTTATGACAACTTCTTACATGTCCTTATTAAGTCACCTTTGATGTTCAACATATGGTTTGGCGCCTTCCTCTAAGTTTATCTTATACATGCAAAATCCGAGTCTTATTCCCCAAACATCCGACAATGTCCACCCAATATCCTTTTTCCTCTTTTGTAGCACCGCCAATGTAGAGTGTACATACACAATAGTCAAATAAGAGGAAAGAATAACTGATTAAGTAGAAGACGGACCAAGGAATTAATACCGGAGATGTGGAGGCAATGGCTTCAACTTTAAAGTAGGAGGCTTTTCAATGGAAGGCTTTGTAGGAGGAGTTGTCCTATTTTTACGATCCAATGATAATTTCCGGGGTGCATAATTGTACAACCCCATTCCTTGCAAAGAGTTCACACATTCCATGAAGCCATCCATCTCGTAATCATCAAAGTTAAGCAAGACTACCTCTAACATATTATCAACATTGATCGTAGCACTCGTATCATCAACAATAACATCGGTCACAAAGTACACAAAAGAACACACCTCATTGCTATTGGGTTGCACATGGACTTACAAACATGGAAATACCACCTTTGCATCTCCAACCCGGAAGGTAAGTTCTCCAGTTTCCACATCACAAAGAGCCTTCCTTGTAGAAGGAAATGTCTTCTAAAAATAATCGGCACCTCATAATCGACTTCCCAATCGAGAATGACAAAATCCGCCGGAAGAATGCATTTATCCACACGAACCAAGACATCTTCAATCACTCCCAAAGGTCTCTTCATAGTATGATTGGCCATTTGCAGTCTCCTAGAGGGGGGACTTTGTTTCCCAATTCTCAATGTCTTGAAAACCGAATAGTCATCAAATTGATACGTGCCCCAAGATCACAAAGAGCTTTAGCAAACTCGACACTTCCAATTGTACAAGAAATTGTGAATGCACCGGGATCCTCCAACTTGGGACCTATTAAATGCACAATTGCACCCACTTGATAAGTGAGTTTGATAGTTTTAAAATTCATTGACCGCTTCTTTGTCAAAGGATCCTTCATGAATTTTTTATAACCGAGCATTTGTTCCAAATCTTCAACTAATTGCAGATTGATTGAGATACTATTCATCATTTGAATAAACTTCTTGAATTGGTTTTCATCATTTTTCTTGGCAAGTCATTGAAGGTATAGACGTGGAGGCTTAGGAAATGGTGCCTTAGCCCTTTGCACTACCAATTCCGGTATATCAATAATGTGATCCCTAGACGGGTTCAACTCCTCTTGAGTCTCTTCCACACTATCATCAAGATCAATCTGAACCTCATCATTGGGTTGCATTACATAGTTTGGGGTCTCTTCTTCTTGTACCACTTGCTATTCATCCACAAGTTGCCTTTGACTTAGGGTAGGTGCATTCCCACCTCTTTCACTTCTTACAGTAACGGCCATGTCATGCCACGTGTTGTTACCACCCTTTGGGTTTACCACCGTGTCACTTGGTAGTGCCCCCTTAAGAGGAGTATTTAGAGCTATAAATATTTTCCCCATTTGAACTTCTAAGTTGTAGATTGATGTGTTGTGTGAGGCAAGTTGGGCATCCGAATCGGAATTCTTTTCCATCATTTGCTTGAACGTATTCTCAATATGCCCCATTTCATTATTTTAAGAACTTGGACCATGGGAAGAATAAGGAGGTGGGTTGCTCGGTTGTTGATACATCGGAAGACATTGAAAACCCAACCCCCAGTTGCCTTGATTGTTGTTGTTATGCCAATTCCCTTGATTGTTTCCATCACTCAAATTACCTTGGTTGTTACCACCACTCTAATTTCCTTGATTGTTAGAGTTCCAACTACCTAGATTATTTTGAGGTCGCCATTGTTGTTGATTCGGGCCTTGGAAGTTGTTTATTTTCCCTTGAAAATTGTTCACATATTGCATCTCCTCTTCTTGTTCATTATAAGAATCATCTTGATCAAACCCACTATCCTCTTGAACATTATTCTCCACTCGATTTTGCACTTGTGGACCCTTTGTTCTTCTCTTGATTACCATCATGTTCACCCCTTCCATTGCATTGACTTGCTTAGGATTTTGCACTTGATGAACTTGCACCTTTGCTAGTTGATTCATGGTAGTAGTCAATTCGGAAATGGCTTGCCCATGGTCATGCAACTCTTTATGGAGGTGAATCATGTTCGGATCACCTTGTGGAACATTAGCTCCAGATTTCCATGCCAATGACGTTTCTGCCATTTTGTCCAAAATGTCACAAGCCTCCACATAAGGTATAGTCATAAAATTTACACCGGCAAGTTGATTCACTACACATTGGTTGGTCGTGTTATTCCCACGATAGAAGGCTTTTTGAATCATATTTTTTGTTATATCGTTGTTGGGACATTCATTGACCATTGTTCTATAACGCTCCCATATCTCGTGTAGTGGTTCATTGGGATCTTGCTTGAATAATCGCGTCTCAAAGTGTAGCCACATGCCCGAGAGAGAAGAACTTAGCAATAAATTTCTCTGCCAACTCATCGCAAGTACGAACGGAATGGTTCGGTAATCGTTCCAACCAATCTAAAGCTTTCCCCCATAGAGAAAAGGGAAAAATCCTTAGCCTCAATGCATCCTCGGAGATTTTTGTTTGTTTTCTCCCCTAACAAGGGTCCACAAACCCCTTAAAATGTTTATACGCTTTTTGACTTAGAGCCCCGGTGAATAAACCTCGTTTCTCTAGCAAAGTTAGCATCACATTATTGATTTGAAAGTTACCTGCCCTAATATGATGAGAGACTATTGCACTAGCGTACCCTTCATTGGTTGACACTCGGTGTGGAGCTGCTCGTGGTGGAGGTGGGGGTGGAACTAGACAATTGTCATGAGGCTCCCGGCCTCTCCTATTGGCTTGAGGTTCAAGAGGAACCTCTTCAACTTGGTCATCGTCAATGTCCACATCCCCCTAAGGCATATTTCCGAGTTCATTGTTCACCGCCATAATTGTCACGACCCAAACCGATGGGCCGCGATGGGCACCTGGTATCTTACACAACCTGGTATCAATGTTTGCAAACATCAATTCTATAATTGAAGCATGAACTAAGCTAAATAATAAACACCCAATTATAAACAAGAACTAAATTAATCACCCATAAGGTTTACACACTAGGGTTGGGTCACAACCCTAGTAGAAGTCTAGCAACTCATAATAGAAATAACAGAAAATAGAGAAGAACAACAAATTAAACTCATATTGGAATATTAAAATAAAGAAATCTAGTGTTAAATCACCTAAATAATGAAAACCTTCCTAAAGTAGTAAAGCAAAATGGCTATAACAACTTCAGATGTTCAAAACTTGACCTAATTTGTGAAACTCGTCTATTTATACAGGGCTGAAAATCTTGGACAAAAATGCCCCTCGGGAGGTTCTACGGCGGCATAATTCCATATTCGGTCCGCATATTTCTTCAACTGGCAGGAGAAGGAGTTTTGCAGCTGCACATTTCTAAACTGCGGCCGCGAGGCAATCTTCTGCGGCTGCACAGTTCTGGACTGTGGCTCGCAAGGTAACCCTTCCGTGGTCCGCACAATTAGGACTGCAGCCGCAAGGCATTCTTCTGCGGTCGCACAATTCTTCTACGGTCCACAATTCAAAGAGGCTCCTGGACTTGCTCTTTTTGCATACTCTCTGATCTTTGACTATTAGCCATGCTTTGCGTCCGCACAATTCATGTACGGTCAGCACTTTGCACAACTATATGTTTAATTCTTTCTCTTGGTTTATGGTCGCAGATGGAATTCTGCAGTTCGCAATTTCTTCTGCAGCCGCAGAATTCCTTAAGCGGGCCGCACATTTATGCTTCTGGGCTTTTATTTTCTCGTACTTCGGAATACTCCTTTTTGCATTGGATTTCATCTCGGAGATCAAATTCCATCATTCCTACAATTTTTCACAATTTCATCAGTATCGAGAACACAATTCAATGCCTTTAGACTAAAACAAAAACTAAAAGGTGCTAATAAGTAATCAAAATCCCCACTTATCAGCGTGCACCGTGAAAATTGTGACTCGGTCGATTTTGTGGAATTGTATAGTGGAATAACCTTGTTGTTATCCGTATATTCTTCAAGTGTTAGAGAAATTGAGCTACGATTCATGTTAGAAATCATGCTTAGACTATATTTTGGTACTGTTGCCACCCACAGAGGTCGTATTGCTTTTATATTACTTACTTAATTTGCAATTATGTACTCAATTACATCTATCATCCGCATACCATATTTCGGTCTTTGTTGCCATTTATTGATACTTCATATCATCATTGTTTGGGCTGATTTTCATGACATTGTGAGCCCGAGAGACTAGAGAGATTGATGACTAAGTGAGGCCGAGGGCCTGATTGTGAGGATATTGTACGGGATCGGGTTGCACGCCGCACCAGGATTTATTGATTTATGCCATGATTGGCTTGTTATAGCGCTTGGGCTGCAGCCGCCCCTCCGGAGTATGCACACCCATAGTGAGCGCATGTACCTACTGAGTGCGAGTGTCGAGCGATTGAGAGGATTGAGTGACTGTAAGTATGGAGTGTATATGTGATGACCCAATAGGTTATCTTATATTTTAGAACCTAATTCTGCGTTTCGAGGTCTCAAAAACGTCATCTTAGCCTTCTTCGATTTGCGTGTGCAGTCCGGGTGTTCTTCCCGAAGGCTTACAAGTTAAAAACTGATAAAAATAAGAATGTTTGCCTTAAAAATTAATTTGAGTTGACTTCGGTCAGTGTTTTATGTAACCGGACCCGGATCCGTGTTTTGACGGTGGCAGTAGGTTTGTACCGTAATTTGTGATCTGGGCGTATGCCCGGAATCGAATTTCGAGGTCCCTAGCTCGAGATATGGAATTTTGATGAAAAATTCAAAGCTTGAAAGTTTAATGATTTTAAGAATGGACTGATGTTTGGTCTTGTTGATACCGGTTCTGTATTTTGGTTTTGGAGCCCGGTACAGGTCCATTATTATATTTATGACTTGTCTGTGAAATTTGGTGAGAAACGAAGATGGTTTGACGTGATTCGGACGTCCGATTGTTAAAATAAAAATTTTAAAGTTTTCTTGAAAATTTCATTTGATTTGGTGTCTGATTCACGGTTCTAGGTGTTATTTTGGTTTTTTGGTCCCGCGAGTGAGTTGGTATGATGTTTTAGGACTTGTGTGCATGTTTGGTTTGTAGCCCCGAGGGCTCGGGTGAGTTTTGGATAGGCAACAGGATGCTTTGAACATAGTAATTCTGGTTTTTTGTAGTTTCAGGTGCCTTTTGGTTTCCTTCTTCGCTTTCGCGGAGGCACTCTAGCGAACACGATGTGTGAGCTGGTCTGGGGGATGGTTTGTTCTACGCGAATGCGAGGCCATGTTTGCGAACGCTGAGCATTAGGGGTATGCTCTTCGCGAACGCGACAGGCAACACGCGAACGCATAGAGTTATTGGAGGTGGGATAGGGATCAGTGGGTTGTTCTACCCAATCGCAAGACAAGGCTCGCGAACACGATGAACATGGGGCATAGACCATCACGAATGCATGCAGCCCTTCGCGAAGAGAAAGACATTCAAGATGCTGCACATTGCGAACACGACTGGCCCTTCGCGAACGCGAAGAAGGCCTGACGCCCAGAACTTAAAACATTTTCAAAATGGGATTTTACCCATTTTTCATAAACTCTCCACTAGAGCTCGGCCTAGGTGCGATTTTGAAGGGAAAATTCAACACCAATTCATAGGTTTGTACTCTTTAACTCA
Organism: Nicotiana otophora; assembly: GCA_000715115.1. Taxonomy (NCBI): domain Eukaryota; kingdom Viridiplantae; phylum Streptophyta; class Magnoliopsida; order Solanales; family Solanaceae; genus Nicotiana; species Nicotiana otophora. The sequence goes on along the minus strand of AWOL01S0074177.1, from coordinate 52,336 downwards.
TTTTCTTCCATTTATATCATCACCCATTAAATTCCTAGCCCAAATCTTTGTTCTTTGATGGTAGAAAACTAGGGAGTTAGGAAGAATTGGGGTTTTTGCAAATTGAGGATTTAGACCTCAATTTGGGGTGGGATTCTGAAACTAATTGTATAATCGGGTCGGGGGTGAACGGGTAAATGGATTTTGGTGCGAACCTCGAGTTTTGACCAAGCGGGACCAGGGTCGATTTTTGACTCTTTGGGGGAAAGTTTGGAGAATCTAAATTTATGCATTATAATTGATTTCTTTAGCAATATTTGATATTATTGAGTCGTTTGTAGATAGATACGAGTGGTTTGGAGGAGGATTTTAGAGGAAACGTTGTAATTGAGCATTGAGTGGCCTGTGGAGCGAGGTAAGTGTTATGCCTAACTTTGAATTGAGGAAATTAGGAACTCTCGGACTTTTTGGTATGTGAAATTCATGTTAGCGGCGTATATGTGAGGTGAGGAGTACTTATGCGCCGCCAATTTATCTGCTTTCCCTGTTTTCCCGTTTTTCTTATATTATCTATTCCCATGTCTTAATTGATACATGCTCTAATTGTGTTCTCGTGCCTAATTGCTACTTGTTAGACATTGTTTCCCCTTGTTCCTGATATTGTTCTTTCCATAGTTCCATTATCTCCTATTATTTGCTAAAGTGTTTTCTCGGAACCTTTCTGTTGTATATTCTGAATTGGTCTCGCTGTGTAGTATTACTTATGTGAACTTTCATGGTGTACAAGATCCCTATTTGTTTCAGTTTAGAATTTAAGTTGTTGTGAAAGGATTCTATGATTTAAATTGTGAAATATCTGTACATATTGAGAAATAAATATTGATATGGTGGGATCGGGTTGCACACCGCAACAGGAAGAATAAGGGTGGTGTATTGAGGTGGAATAAGGGTGATTTGAAACTGAACGGTGGGAATGGGTTGCATGCCACAACAAGTGTAATAAGGGTGGATTGTTTGGTGAAATAAGGGTGAACTATGATTGTATTGTTGTGATATGGTGGGATCGGGTTGAACGCCGCAACACTTTTATTTATATCCAATGTCGTTTATGGTAATATGAGGAAATAAGGGAGGAATATGAGATGTACAGTGGGATAGGGTTGCGTGCCGCAACAACCTATGTGTTTAGGTTTTCCCTGAATTATGTTAGCCTTACGGTATTCTCTTTTGCACTTAAGGATTGGTAATTTCTGAACACTGTTGATATATTTTCGGGAGTTGACGTATTTCTTACAATTTACTAGTTTCTTCTATTCAGCATTTCCTATCCTACTTTTGTTATATATACTGCGTACAGGTTATAGTGTGAGTGACCCACCTTAGCCTCGTCACTACTTCATCGAGGTTAGGCTTGGCACTTACCAGTACATGGGGTCGGTTTTACTGATACTGCACTTTGCACTTCTTGTGCAGATTTTAGAGCTAGTCCAAGCTGATCGAGAGGTTAGCTATAGGATTCACTTTCAAGGAGACCCAAGGTAGACCTGTTGGCGTCCGCAGGCCCAAGCGTACCCTCATATACCTCATACTTTACTCCTTCCTTATTTTCACAAACAGTTGTATTTATTTCGGACAAATACTTGTAGTAAAATCTTAGAATGTTCGTGAATTGTGACTCTGGATTCTGGGTAGTAGTGGCATATAGTTGAAGCTTTTATATATATTTCCGCATTCCTTTCGACTTGTTATAGCTTGCTTATTGTTAATAAATTTCGAACATTGGCTTGCCTTGTAAGTGTAATGTTAGGCGCCATCACAGTTCCGACGATACGGAGACGTCTGTACTTATCTCCCAGAGGCTATGAAATTTAGGAACAAATTTCACTTCTATTCTTCTCTGTCATGCGATTTTGTTTTGTCAATACTTATTAAACTCTTATACTCTTATGCTCTCGCAGATGGCGAGAACACGTGCCGCTTCTTCAGCTGAGCAGCAGCCAAAGGCCTCAGTGGAAGCTCTTACGAGGGGTAGAGGTCGAGGCCGAGGCCATGCCAGAGGCCAAGGCAGGGGAATGGCTCAGCCCAGAGCCCGAGCAGCAATCCCAGCAGTAGAGCCTCAGGTAGAGTTTGACGAGGAGGTTTCAGCCCAGACTGTTCATGCCGGGCCAGCTCAAGTTCCAGAGGGGTTCATTGCCACCGCAGTGCTTCGGGATGCTTTGGTCCATTTGGTGGGCCTTATGGAAAGTGTGACCCAGACTGATGCATTCCTTATGGCACCAGACGTCTCTCAGGTTGGAGGAGGATCCCAGACTCCTGCTACATACACTCCGGAGCAGATTGCTCCCCAATACCAAACTCCAACAACTCATCCAGTGAGAGTAGTTCAGCCGGTTGTTGCGGAACAGACCGGTGATGGGTCACCTATGTCTGCCGAGGCTTTGTGGAGATTGGACAGGTTTACCAAGCTCTTCCTAGTTCACTTCTGTGGTGCTACTTCAGAGGATCCCCAGGAGTATCTCGATAGCTATCATGAGGTTCTATGAAATATGGGTATATTGGAGACCAATGGGGTCGACTTTGCTGCATTTCAGATCACTGGTTCTGCCACGAAATGCTGGAGAGATTATTTGTTGACCCGACCAGCTGGGTCGCCTGCTCTTACTTGGGACTAGTTCTCTCAGCTCTTCCTAGAGACGTTTCTACCTATCACATTGATAGAAGAGCATCACCGTTAGTTTTAGCTTTTCCAGCAAGGCAGTATGATTGTTACTCAGTATGAGACCCGTTTTGTGGTTTTGGCCCGTCATGCTCTTCTACTGCTTCTTACCGAGAGAGAGAGAGGATGAGGGGGTTTATTGACGGACTTGCTCAGCCTATCAGATTATAGATGGCTAAGGAGACTATGAGTGAGATTTCTTTTCAGGCGGCTTCCAATATTGACAGGCGAGTCGAGAAGGTACTTGCACGAGGAGGTCAGGGGTCTGACAAGAGGCCTCATCATTCCGGTGAGTTGAGTGGTGCCTCGTCTAGAAGCAGGGGTACTTTTGGTAAGGGCCATCCTCCCAGCCTATTTCATTCAAGCATCCCACAGTGCTTCATGGAGTCGTGGTCCTTATGTGCCTCATTCTGGACAGCCAGCCCATAGAGCACCCTCAGCTCCTATCAGTGAACCTCCTGTTCAGAGTTACTACAGTGGTCATCCGGCCCGTTCGGGTCAGTCTCAGTTTCCACCGCCACAGTATCAGGATGAATGTTTTGAGTGTGGTGGTTATGGGCATATTAGGACGACCTGTCCGAGATTATTGGGTGACCCACCACAGCATTAGGGTTCTCGTGCCATGGTTCCGGAACTAGTTGCTACACCACCTGCTCAGCAAACCAAAGGCAAGGGTCAGGCAGCCAGAGGTAGAGGTCAGACTATTAGAGGTTGAGGCCAGTCAGCTAGAGGCAGTCCCAGGGACGCAGTTCAGGGTGGTGGGGCCCAAACCCAGTGTTATGATTTTCCATCCAGGCCTAAGGCTGAGTCATCTGATACTGTTATTACAGGTACTGTTTCAGTTTGCAGTAGAGAAGCTTCAGTTCTATTTGATCTGGGATCTACTTACTCCTTTGTGTCATCCTATTTTGCTTCATATTTGGTTGTTCCTTGTGATTCTTTGAGTTCTCCTCTGTATGTGTCCACACATGTGGGAGATGCTATTGTTGTAGATCATGTTTATCGTTCGTGTGTGGTCACCATTGGGAGTTTTGAGACTAGTGTTGATCTTCTACTTCTCGATATGGTCAATTTTGATGTCATTTTGGGTATGGATTGGCTGTCACCATATTATACTATATTAGATTGTCATGCTAAAATGGTGACCTTAGCCTTGCCAGGGTTGCCTCGATTAGAGTGGAGAGGGACTTCTGGCCATTCTACCAGCAGGGTTATCTCTTATGTGAAGGCCATTCTAAGGGGTGTCTAGCTTATTTGGCTTATGTCCGCTATTCTAGTACAGAGGTTCCTTCAATAGATTGAGTGCCAGTTGTTCGTGAGTTTCCAGAGGTATTTCCTGCAGACCTGCCAAGGATGCCACCTGTAAGAGATATTGACTTTTGCATTTATTTGGCTCTGGGCATTCAGCCCATTTCCATTCTTCCATACCGCATGGCCCCGCCAGAGTTGAAAGAATTAAAGGAACAGTTGCAGGATTTGCTTGATAAGGGCTTCATTAGACCTAGTGTTTTGCCCTAGGGTTCACCTGTGTTGTTTGTGAAGAAGAAGGATGGGTCGATGAGGATGTGTATAGATTACCGGCAGTTGAACAAAGTCACAATCAAGAACAAGTATCCATTGCCAAGGATTGATGACTTATTTGATCAGCTTCAGGGTGCCGAGGTATTTTTGAAGATTGATTTGAGATCTGGCTACCATCAGTTGAGGATTTGGGCATTCGATGTCCCTAAGATAACTTTTCGCACTCGGTACGGGCATTATAGGTTTCTGGTCATGTCCTTTGGGTTGACAAATGCCCCAGCAACATTCATGGATTTGATGAACCGAGTGTTCAAGCCTTATTTGGACTCCTTTGTGATTGTGTTTATTGATGATATCTTGATTTACTCCCGCAATCAAGAGGAGCATGAGCAGTATTTTAGGATCGTGCTTCCGACTCAGAGAGACATCCAGTTATATGCTAAGTTTTCGAAATGTGAGTATTGGTTGAGCTCAGGCGCTTTCTTGGGGCACGTTGTATCGGCAGAGGGCATTTAAGTGGATCCTTAGAAGATAGAGGCAGTTCAGAACTAGCTTAGACCCACTTCAACTACGGAGATCAGGAATTTCTTGAGTTTGGCGGGATATTACCGTTGATTTGTGGGGAGTTTTCATCAATAGCAGCCCCGTTGACCAGCTTGACCCATAAGCGTGCCCCGTTCAGATGGTCAGACGAGTGTGAGGCAAGCTTTTAGAAGCTCAAGAGTGCTTTGACTACAGCGCCCATGTTGGTGTTGCCCATAGGTTCAATATCTTATACGGTATATTGCGATGCATCCTGTGTTGGGCTCGGTGCAACATTGATGCAGGAGGGTGGGGTGATTGCATATGCGTCACGGCAATTGAATGTTCACGAGAAGAATTACCCAATCCATGACTTAGAGTTGGCGGCCATTGTTCATGCGCTGAAGATTTGGAGGCACTATCTTTATGGGGTGTCGTGTGAGGTTTTCATGGATCATCAGAGTTTGTAGTACTTGTTCAAACAAAACGAGCTCAATTGGAGCACGAGAAGGTGGTTAGAGATATTGAAAGATTATGATATCACCATCTTGAATCATCCCGGGAAGGCCAACGTGGTGGCCGATGCCTTAAGTAGGAAGTCAGTGAGTATGGGCATGCTTGCTTATATTCCAGTCGGTGAGAGACCGCTTACATTAGATGTTCAGGCTTTGGCCAACATGTTTGTGAGGTTGGATATATCAGATCCCAGTAGTGTTCTAGCTTGTACAGTCGCTCGATCTTCGATTTTTGAGTGCATCAGGGAGTGGCAGTATGATGACCCTCATTTGCTTGTCCTTAGGGACACGGTGCGGCACGGTGATGCCAAGAAGGTTATGGTTGGATATGATGGTATTTTGAGGATGCAGGGTCGTGTTTGTGTACCTAATGTGGATGGACATCGTGAGTTGATTTTAGAGGAGGCCCACAATTCCTGATATTCTATTTATTGGGCACTGCCAAGATGTATCAGGACTTGCGGTAGCATTATTGGTGGAGGAGAATGAAGAAGGAATGTTCAGAGAACTGGTGGTTTGCTTCAGAAGATAGAGATTACTGAGTGGAAGTGGGTGCGTATCCTTATGGATTTCGTTGTTGGACTCCCACGGACTTAGAGGAAGTTCGATGCCATTTGGCTCATTGTGGACAGGCTGACCAATTCAGCGAATTTCATTCCTGTGCCAGTTACCTATTCTTCGTACTGGTTGGCAGAGATTTACGTCCGCGAGATCGTGCGTCTTCACGGTGTGCCCGGGTCTATCATTTATGATCAAGGTGCGCAGTTCACCTCGCACTTCTGGAGGGCAGTACAACGTGAATTGGGCATGCGAGTTGAGTTGAGCATAGCGTTTCATCCTCAGACGGACGGATAGTCCTAGTGCACTATCCATATATTGGAGGATATGCTCCGCGCATGTGTCATAGACTTCGGAGGATCGTTGGATCAATTCTTGACCCTTGCAGAGTTCGCCAACAATAACAACTACTAGTCGAGAATTCAGATGGCCCCCTATGAGGCATTATATGGTACGCGATGCCGGTCGCTAGTTGGGTGGTTTGAGCCGGGGAGGCTCGGTTGTTGGGTACAGATCTAGTACAATATGCCTTGGATAAGGTCAAGATTATTCAGGAGCGATTGCACATAGCCTAGTCCAGGCAGAAGAGTTATGCTGACCGCAGAGATCGTGATGTTGCATTCATGGTCGGGCAGAGAGTGTTGCTTCGGGTATCACCCATGAAGGGTGTAATGAGGTTCGGAAAGAAGGGCAAGTTAATCCCTAGGTATATCGGACCTTTTGAGATTCTGGAGAGAGTGGGAGGGGTGGCTTACAGGCATGCATTGCCACCGAGGTTAACAGCAGTTCATCCAGTGTTCCATGTGTCCATGCTTCGAAAGTATAACGTCGATCCGTCCCATATGTTAGACATCAGCTCTGTCCAGTTGGATAAGGATTTGACTTACGAGGAGTAGCTGGTGGCTATTTTAGCCCAGCAGGTTCGCCAGTTGAGATCAAAGAGTTATCCTTCAGTTCGAGTGCAGTGGAGAGGTCAGCCCGTCGAGGCAGCTACTTGGGAGTCCGAGTCGGACATGTGGAGTAGATATCCACATCTTTTCCCCAGCCCAGGTACTTTTCTCTGTCCGTTCGAGGATGAACGGTTGTTTAGAGGTGGAGAATATGATGACCCAGTAGGTCATCTTATATTTTAGAACCTAATTCTGCTTTACGAGATCTCAAAAACCTCATCTTATCCTTCCTCGATTTGCATGCGCAGTCCGGGTGTTCTTCCGGAAGACTTATATGTTAAAAACTGATAAAAATAAGAATTGTTTCCTTAAAAATTAATTTGAGTTGACTTCGGTCAATACGTAAAGGGACCTGAATCCGTGCTTTGGTGGTCCTGGTAGGTTCGTATCGTGATTTGGGACCTGTGCTTATGCCCGGAGTCGAATTCCTAGGTCCCTAGCTTGAGATATGAAATTTTGATTAAAGATTAAAAGCTTGAAAGTTTAATAATTTTAACAATTGACTGATGTTTGGTCTTTTTGATATCGGGTCCGTATTTTGGTTTCGGAGCCCAGTACAGGTCCATTATTATATTTATGACTTGTCTGTGAAATTTGGTGAAAAACAGAGTTGGTTTGACGTAATTCGGACGTCCGGTTGTGAAAATAGTAGTTTTAAAGTTTTCTTGAAAATTTCATTTGATTTGGTGTTCGATGCTTGGTTCTAGGCATTATTTTGGCTCGGGTGAGTTTCGGATAGGCTACGAGATGATTTGAACTTAGAAATTCTAGTTTTCTACAGTTTTAGATGCCTTCTGGTTTCCTTCTTCGTGTTCGCGGAGGCACTCTCGCGAACGCGATGTGTGAGCTAGGCTAGGGGATGGTTTGTTCTACACGAACGCGAGGCCACAGTTGTGAAAGCGAAGCATTAGGGGTCTGCTCTTCGCAAACGCGAACGCGTAGAGTTATTGGATATGGGACGGGGATCAGTGGGTTGTTCTTCACGAACGCGAGACAAGGCTCGCAAAAGCGATGGCCAGGGGGGATAGACTATCGCGAACGCGTGTAACCCTTCGCGAATGTGAAAGCCATTCGGGCTGCTGCACATCGCAAACACGGCAGGCCCCTCGCGAACGCGAAGAAGGCCTGACGCCAAGATCTTAAAACATTTCTTAAATGGGATTTTACCCGTTTTTCATAAACTCTCCATTAGAGCTTGGCCTAGGTGCGATTTTGATGGGAAAATTCAACACCAATTCATACTTTTGTACTCTTTAACTCATTTCCTTGCATTTCTATCCTTGGCCTAGGGATTTAGGTAGAATTGGGGGGGGGGGTTGCAAATTGGAGATTTAGACCTCAATTTGGGGTCAGATTCTGAAACTAACTATATACTCGGACTCGGAGGTGAACGGGTAAATGGATTTTGGTCTGAACCTCGGGTTTTGACAAAGCGGGCCCGTGGTTGATTTTTGTGTTTTTTGGGGAAAATTTGGGGAATCTAAATTTATGAATTGTAATTGATTTTTTAGCAATATTTGATATTATTGAGTCGTTTGTGGATATATACAAGTGGTTTGGAGGTGGATTCTAGAGGAAACGCTGTAATTGAGAATTGAGTGGCCTGTGGAGCGAGATAAGTGTTGTGCCTAACTTTGACTCGAGGGAATTAGGAACCCTCAGACCATTTGCTATGTGAAATATATGTGAGCGGCATATATGTGAGGTGATGAGTGCTTATGCGCCGCCAATTTATCTGCTTTCCCTGTTTTCCTATTTTTCTCATATTATCTCTTCTCCTGTCTTAATTGTTACATGCTCTAATTTTGTTCCCATGCCTAATTACTACTTGTTAGACATTGTTTTCCCTTGTTCATGATATTGTTCTTTCCATAGTTCCATTATCTAATATTATTTTCTTAAGATATTTTATCGGTACCTTTCTGGTGTATATTCTGAATTGGTCTCGCTGTGTAGTATTACTTATGTGAACTTTCATGGTGTACAAGATCCCTATTTATTTCTTTTTAGAATTTAAGTTTCTGTGATTTAAATTGTGAAATTTTTGTACATATTGAGAAATAAATATTGATATGGTGGGATCGGGTTGCACGCCATAACAGGAGGAATAAGCATGGTATATTGAGGTGGAATAAGGGTGATTTGATACTGAACGGTGGGAACGGGTTGCACGCCGCAACAGGTGTAATAAGGGTAGATTGTTTGGTGGAATAAGGGTGAACTATGATTGTACTATTGTGATATGGTGTGATATGAGGAAATAAAGGAGGCATATGAGATGTACAATGGGATCGAATTGCGCGCCGCAACAACTTATGTGTTTATGTTTTCCCTGAACTATCTGAGCCTTACGGTATTCTCTTTTGCACTTAAGGATTGGTAATTTCTTAACACTGTTGATATATCTTCTGGAGTTGACGTATTTCTTGCAATTTACTACTTTCTTCTATTCTGCATTTCCTATCATGCTTTTGTTATATATACTGTGTACAGGTTGTAGTGTGAGTGACCCGCCTTAGCCTCGTTACTACTGCGTCGAGGTTAGGCTCGGCACTTACCAGTACATAGGGTCGGTTGTACTGATACTGCACTTTACACTTCTTGTGCAGATTTTGGAGCTGGTCCGAGCTGATCGAGAGGTTGGTTGTAGGATTCTCTTGCTAGGAGACCCAAGGTAAACCTGTTGGCATTCATATGCCTCGGCGTCCCCTTCTATACCTAATACTTTACTGTTTCCTTATTTTCGTAAACAGTTGTATTTCTTTCGGACAATACTTGTAGTAAAAGCTTAGAATGTTCATGAATTGTGACTCCGAATTCTAGGTAGTAGTGGCATATATTTGAAGCTGTTATATACATTTTCGTGTTCATTTCGACTTGTTATAGCTTGCTTATTGTTAATCACTGAAATGTAAAAGAATTTGCTAATAAATCTCAAACGCTTGCTTGCCTAGCAAGTGTAATGTTAGGTGCCATCACGGTCCCGACGGTGGGGATTCCGGGTCGTGCCAGTATAAGAGAACTAAGTGATTCATACTCTGAGAGTATGCATATGATTTCATCATTGTTTTGTATTTCAGTTGGCATACATAAGTGATATGTAGATATCGAGATGTAACATTTTCTTATTTTAGTTGTACTTGAAATATCTTACTTGTTTGGACTTTAACTGTTAAACATAAAAGCATGTCTACATTTATGTACTGTATTTTCTGTAATAGAACTGTACCTATGAGGCTTGTCACTGCTTTAAGCCCAAAGGCTATACTTGTTACTTATTTAGTTTTTTTACTCAAGCTACACCCTGCACCTCGTGTGCAGATCCAGGTTCTTCTGGGTATCGAGGTTGCTGACATGGGAGATATTTTTCTTTTTTGGGGATTATCGAGGTAGCTGCCTTGGCGTCCGCCGACCTTGGCTATCCTTCCTCTATCTTTCAGTTTTATTTACTTAGTTCTACTTTCTTGACAGTGTATCAGGGTATGTCATTATATAGATGCTCATGTACTCACTGACACTCGGGTTTTGGGATATTCTGTATTGGGTTGTGACATTGCAATGTATGAGTTGTCAGCTTGCCTAGTATCATAGTAGGTGCCATCGCGACAAGTTGAGTTTGTGGCGTGACAATAGTATGAGTAACATCGACCCAATATACTTCGTAAGTGCCGAGCCTAACCTCGATAAGGTAGTGACAAGGCTATGACAGGACACCTACGTAAATAACATGTACAATCATATATAAATCAGCAATAATAACAGAAAAGGGTAACGTACAAACTGGGACGGGACATGCAAAAGGGGCAAATATTACAACTACGTCAGGTATGAAATCACGAAGTAACCAAGTAAATCATCAACCGGTAAATCAGTAAACCAATAATATGAAAATGGAACGGCATCACCCTTCATGCTTTTACTCTCGTCCTCACCATGTACTGATGGTAAAATGAAATGGCACTACATCACCCTTCGTGCTTTTACTCTTATCCACACCATGGGACAATGATTAAATGAGATGAATGGCACGGCATCACCTTTTATTCTTTTACTCTCTTCCTCACCATGTAATAATGAGTAAATGAGATAAATGGCATGGCATCACCCTTCGTGCTTTTATTCTCTTCCTCACTATGTAATAATCAATAAATGAGATAAATGTAATGGCATGACATCACCCTTCATACTTTTATACTCTTCCTCACCATGTAATGAAGTTAATAAGAATTCGGGAATTAAATAATGTGGAGAGTGTATTTAACATCAAATAAGATGACAACATACCAAACATCAACTTCAAAATACTCAACAATTATGAAATAAGCAATAATTACGAAGCGAATAATCAAGACGTAATTACCTAACCTAAGTATGGATATTATAATTAAAAATGCAATAAAACACAAGGAAAGAAGTTACACCCGCATGCTTTAACCCAATAACAACGTATAAATATTCGTCACCTCACATATACGTTGTTCCCATGCATAAAACATGTAGCAAATAGACTAACAAGTCTTAATCCTTCAAGTTCAGGTTAACCACGACACTTACCTCGCTCCACAATCAAGTCAAAGCTCAGTCGGGGCCTTTCCTCTAAAATTCATTTCCAAATCATTTGAATCTAACCAAATATAGTTTTAACCATTGAAAATATGCTTTAAAAACTACACACGAGTGAAAAAGATTCAATCTTTAATGATTTTGAAAAGAATCGACAAATGTCAACTCCGGGATCGCTTGATGAAAACCCGAAATTCAGACCAAAACCCAATTACCCATTCACCCCCGAGCCCGATAATGTGATTTGTTTTGAAATCCAACCCCAAATCATGATCTAGATCTCAATTCTACAAAACATCCCAATTCCACCCAAATCCCTAATTTCTATGATGGAAATCCAATATTTAATGTTAAAATCTAAGGTATATTCATGGAATATGATTAGAAATAGATTAGAATCACTTACCTAAAATTTATAGATTAAAACCCCCTTTCAAAATCGCCTCCTACCGAGCCTAGGGTTTCAAAATAAGGCTAAAAATCCCGTCCATCATCTTTTTGTCTAGTCGATGGTGTCTCAAATGCAAAGGAGTCATCACAAAAGAGAACTCCCTAAATCCCCACTGTCCCCGCAATAGCGATGAATGGTTCGCAAATACGAACATTGGATCTTTGCAAAAGAGATCAAATGATCGCAAATGCGATCTCTGCTGATCCCAGGCCACCTTTGCAATTGAGAACAAAATGTTCGCAAATGCGACTTCCAATCTTGCATTTGCGAGGCCTGCAACACCAGTTCACACCAGCAACACCAAAACTCTCCCAAATACTCTGAAACGCGTCTGAAACCAGCCTGAGCCTCTCGGGTTCAAAACCAAGTATGTACACAAGTCTAAAAATATCATACGAACTCGCTCGCAAGACCAAAACGCTAAAATGACACGTATAACCATGAATCAGACATCAAAATGTATGACATTTTCAAAGAAATTCAAAAACTTTCAAATTTATAATCGGACGTTCGAATCACGTCAAATAAATTTTAAATAGAACCAAATTTAGCAGGCATGTTTCATAAAGTAAAATGAAAATATATTATGTTCCGGAATCAAAATCCAAACCCGGTTGCAATAAAGTCAACACACGGTCAAATTTAGGAATTCTTTAAACCTTCAATTTTTAAGTTTTTAACAAATCACGTTAAATTATGTTAGGACTTCCGAATTCGATTTCGGGCATACGCCCAAGTCCTAAATCACGATACGGATACATCAGGACCATCACAATACTGATCCGGGTCCATTTACATAAAATGTTGACCGTAGCCAACTCACATCATTTTAAGATACAAATTCACATTTATTTCAATTTTTCATATAACAATTTTTCGGATAAAGGATATGGATTTTCCACACAAATCGGGGAAGGGTAAACTGCTCTTTTCGAAATCTCGTAACATATAAATGCTTGCTAAAACTCAAAATGATCTATCGGGTCATTATATTCTCCACCTCTAAAATAAACGTTCGTCCTCAAACAGATATAGAAAAGTACCTCGTCTGGTAAAAAGGTATAGGTATCCACTCTGCATGTTGAACTCATACTCCCACGTGGCTTCCTAGATCGGTTGACCTCTTCACTGTACTCTAAGTGAAAGATAACTCTTAGACCTTAACTTTTGGACCTGCCTGGCCAAAATAGCCACTGGCTCCTCCTCATAAGTCAAATACTTGTCAAATGGGACTGAGCTAAAATCTAACACATGGGACGGATCTCCGTGATACTTCTGGAGGAAGGAGACATGGAACACCGGATGGAATTCTGATAAACTAGGTGGCAATGCAAGCTTTTAGGCCACCTCTCCCACCCTATCAAGAATCTCAAAGGGTCTGATGTACATAACGCTCAATTTTCCCTTCTTTCCGAACCTCATCACACCTTTCATGGGTGAAACCCGAAGCAATATCCTCTCTCCAACCATGAATGCAACATCACAAACTCTATGATCGGCATAACTATTTTGCCTAGACTAAGCTGTGAAAAGTCGATCCTGAATCATCTTGATTTTATCCAAGGCGTCCTGAACTAAATCAAGACCCAACAACGGAGCCTCTTCTCGCTCAAACCAACCAACTAGAGAACGACACCGCCTCCCGTATAGTGCCTCATAGGGGCCCATATGAATCCTCAATTGGAAGATGTTATTGTAGGCAAATTCTGCAAGTAGCAAGACCCGATCCCAAGAACCCCTAAAATCCATAACACAACGTGAAGCATATCCTCCAATATTTTAATGGTGCACTTGTATTGACCGTCCATCTGGGGGGTGGAAAATTGTACTCAACTCAACCTGTGTACCTAAATCAAGTTGTATGACCTTCCAAAAGGGCGATGTGAACTGCGTACCACGATCAGAAATGATGGACACCGGCACACCGCGCAGACGAATGATCTCGCATATATGGATCTCAGTCAACCGCTCTGAATAATAGATAACTTCTATTTGAATGAAATCTTCCAACTTGGTCAACCTGTCCAAAATGACCCATACTACATCGAATTGCTTCGTAGTCTGTGGGATCCAAACAACTAAATCCGTAGTGATATGCTCTCACTTCCACTCAGGAATCTCAAGCTTCAGAAGCAACCCGCCAGGCCCCTGATGCTCATACTTTACTTGCTGTAAATTCAAGCACCGAGCCACATAAGCAAATATATCCTTCTTTATTCTTCACCACCAATAATGCTACCACAAATCCTGATACATCTTTGCAGTACCCGGAAGAATTGAATACCATGAACTATGGGCCTCCTCAAGAATCAGCACACGAATGACGTCCACATTGGGCACACAAATCTGACCCTGCATATTCAACACCACATCATCTACCATAGTAACCTATTTGGCACCACTGTGCCATGCAGTGTCCTAAAGGATGAGCAAATGGGGGTCGTCATACTGACGCTCTATGATGCACTCGTACAAAGAAGACCAGCATACCGTGCAAGCTAGAATACGACTGGGATTCGAAACATCCAACCTCATGAATTGTTTGGCCAATTCCTGAACATCTGATGCTAGCGGTCTCTCTTTAACCAGAATATACGCAAGGCTACCCACACTCACAGGCTTTCTACTCAAGGCATCGGCCACCACAATGGCATTCCTGGGATGATACAAAATGGTGATATCATAGTCTTTCAACCACTCTAACCACTTCCTCTGCCTCAATTTGAGATCCTTTGGTTTGAACAAGTACTGTAGACTCTGATGATACTCAAACACATCACACGACACGCAGTAGAGGTAATGCCTCCCAATCATCAGTGCATCAACAATTGCTGCTAATTCTAGGTCATGAATATTGCAATTCTTCTCATGAACCTTTAATTGCCATGATGCATATGCGATCACCCTGCTATCCTGCATCAATTCTGTACTAAGCTCAATACATTATGCATCACAATACACCGTATAGGATACTGAACCTGTGGGAAACACCAATACTTGCGCCATAATGAAAGCAGTCTTGAGATTCTCAAAGCTCAACTCACCCTTATCAGACCACCCTTTTGGGTCAATCTAAGTCCATGGGGATGCTATGATACACTTTAGTGCCCTCGGCCGATATAACATGCCCCCAAAAAGGCAACCGAGTCCAACCAAAAGTCACACTTCGAAAAGTTGGCATATAACTGACTATCCCTTAGTGTCTGAAGTACAATCCAAAGATGCTGCTCATGCTCCTCTTGACTGCGGGAGTAGATCAAGATATAATCTATGAATACAATCACAAAAGAATTCAAATAGGGCTTAAATACCCGATTCATCAAATCCATACATAATGCTGGGGCATTTGTCAACCCAAATGACATCACTAGGAACTCATCATGCCCATACAGAGTCTGAAAAGCTATCTTAGGGACATAGGATGCCGTAATCCTCAACTGATGGTGCCATATCTCTAATCGATCTTTGAAAACACTTTGGCACCTTGAAACTGATCAAATAAGTCATCAATCCTCGGCAACTGGTACTTGTTCTTGATAGTGACTTTTGTTTAATTGTCGGTACTCTATACACATCCTCATCCAAACCATCTTTCTTCTTCACGAACAACATGGGCGTACCCCAAAGTGAGATACAAACTCTAATGAATCCCTTATCAAGAAAATATTCCAACTACTCCTTTATTTCCTTCAACTCTAGCGGGACCATATGGTATGATGGAATAGAAAAGGGCTTAGTGCCTGGAGTCAAATTAATACATAAGTCAATATATCTGTCAAGTGGTATCCTCGACAGATTTATAGGAAACACCTCTGGAAACACACACACAACTGGTACCGAATCCATGGAAGGTACCTCTGCAATAGAATCGCAAATATAGGACAAAACGCTAAACATCCCTTCTCGGCGCCTAATATCCACTTGCTAGGGAAGCCACGTGAGATAATTAAATAGCCAATTTATAACACTTAAAAACACAACGATGATATACAACGAGAAATAAAAACCCAATATGATATAGTACTATTATAAGTAACGTGATAATATCTACTCCCAAATATCTGTAGTCACGACTACTCGAGCAACTAGATGTCTACAAATAAAATCTGAAATAAATAAAATTGTTTCGCAGGATATGAACTGTAAAAGTGGGAAAAGGAAGGGGACTTCAAGGTCTGCAGACGCCAGTAGATGTACCTCAACGCTCCGTATGCAATGATCCGAGTTAATGCACCTCACGCACAGATGGGATCAATACAAGTATTTGCACAAGAAGTGCAAAAGTGTAGTTTGAGTACAACTGACCCAATGTACTCCATAAGTGTCGAGCCTAACATCGACGAGGGTGTGATGGGGCTATGACAGGACACCTACGTAAATAAATTGTACAAGTATATATAAAGCAGTAGTAATAATAGAAAATGGTAATGTACAAACAGGGAGGGGACATGCAAAAGGGGCAAATATGATAACTACGCCAGGTATGAAATCACGAAGTAACCAAGTAAATCATTAACCGGTAAATCAGAAAACAAATAATATGAAAATGCAATGGCATGATCCTTCGTGCTTTTACTCTCATCCTCACCATGTAGTGATGATCCAGGTCAAATGAAATGGCACATCATCACCCTTCCTGCTTTTACTCTCCTCCTCACTATGCGATAATGAATAAATGAGATGAATGGCACGGCATCACCCTTCATATTTTTACTCTCTTCCTCACCATGTAATAATGAATAAATGAGATAAATGGCACGGCATCACCCTTCGTGCTTGTACTCTCTTCCTCACTATGTAATAATCAATAAATGAGCTAAATGCAATGGCACGACATCACCTTTCATGCTTTTACCCTGTTCCTCACAAATAACAACATAAAGAATGTATTTAGCGTCAAATATAATGCCAAGATACCAATCTTCAACTTCCAAAATACTCAACAATTATGAAATAAGCAATAATTATGAAGCGGATAATAAAGAAGTAATTACCTAACCTAAACATGGATATTCTAATTAAGAATGCAATAAAACACGAGGAAATAAGTTTCACATGCATGATTTAACCCAATAACAATATATAGGTACTCGTCACCTCACATATACGTTATTACCACACACAAAACACATAGCAAATAGACTAACAAGTCTTAATCCATCAAGTACAGGTTAACCACAATATTTACCTCGCTGCGCAATCAAATCAAAGCTTAACCGTGGCCTTTTCTCTAAAATTCGCCTCCAAACCAATCAAATGTAACAAAATATAGTTTCAATCATTCAAAATAAGCTTTAGAAACTACCCACGAGTAAACAAGATTCAATCTTTAATAATTTTACAAACAATCAGCCCAAGTCAACCCCAGGCGGGCTTAGTCAAAACCTAATATTCAAACCAAAACGCAATTATCCATTCACCCCCAAACCCGATTATGTGATTTGTTTCAAAATCCGAGCCCAATTCGAGGTCTAAATCTCAATTTTACAAAAATCCCCAATTATATCCAAATCCATAATTTCTACCTTGGAAATCCTAGACTTTTTGTTAAACGCTAAGGTATATTGATGAAATTTGATTCGAAATAGATTAAAATCACTTATCTAAAATTTGTAGATGAAAATCCATTTTCCAAATCGTCTTCTACGAAGCCTAGGGTTCCAAAATATTAATATGAGGCTAAATATCTCGCCCCTCAATATTTTGTCCATTCACATGTGTCACAAATGTTAACCTTGCAAATGCGAAGAAGTCATCGCAAAAGCGAACCTCCCACATCCATGTTGTCCTTGCAATTAAGACGAATGGTTCTCAAATGCGATCATTGGGCCTTTGGAAAAGCGATCAAATGATCGCAAACGCGATCTCAGCTAATCCCAGGCCACCTTCACAATTGCAAACAAAATGTTAGCAAATGCGACCATAACAGACTAGGCCATAGATCGAAAATGCGACTTCCAATCTTGCATTTGCAAGGCTTGCAACACCATTTCACACCAGCAACACCAAAACTCTTCCAAACACTGCGAAACATGTCTGAAACAAACCCTAGCCCATCGGGTTCCAAACCAAATATGCATACAAGTCTAAAAATATCATATCAACTCTCTTGCGCGATGATAAGTTGGTATTTTACCAACTTATATCTTCTTGATACTTAGGCTTTTGTATGATTTTGTTGAGAAACTAAGGCATTTATTGAGGTTTATTGCCATATTTCAAGTATCAAGTGATTTAGAAAAGATACGGAAGAAACCAAGTCAAAATGTATTAAAATGAAAAAAAATAATTGCTGCTAGATAATGCTCTTCGCGATTGAGAACATTGACATGCGATCGCGGAAGGCCAAGAAAATATACATCATGAACGCAGGGAAAATTTTGCGAACGCGATGAGAAAGCTAATCAGCGGTTGTCAAGTACCTTACGTGAATGTGGGTTCTGGTCTGCGTTTGCAATGCTTTGCAGCATTACTCTTCGTGATCACAGGCCTAATTTCGCGAACATTATTCACAAATCTAGGTAGAAATCTGGTCATTTTTGGCATTTTACCTTTTTGACCCCAAAACCATTTAATACACAACCTAGCTTATTGGAAATACATCTTTGGCAAATCTCTGGACATTGTTGACACCTCTTGACAAGAGAACACAAGTTTTGGAGCTAGGGTTCTTGCACACACACTTGAGTCTTGAATATTTGAAGTTTTTGGTTGAGAATTTCTTACCCATTTATGTTCATTTCTTCATTTCCTTGATTTATATTGAATATATAAGTGTGTAATATTTTTTCCAACACTTGAATCTTGTTTATGGAAATATTCATATTTAAAGTGTGCAGTAAATATCTTGTTGTGCTTATGTATTGAATGATTTTTAGTTATATTGAAGTGCGTTATTGTTTCTTTAATTATTCTTGTTCTTTAATGTTTCCAAAGGGATTAGATAACCCTAGGACTCACCCATTTAATTCGAATTAAATTTGGGAAAGATAATTGGGTGTTGGGAAAGATTAATTAATAAGAACTTGAGGCGTTAACCCTCATCTTATAAATTCTACCTAGGGATAGGATTGAACTACTTGTAGCCATATTCAGCTTTGCTTAATATCTTAATTGTTTTAGGGATAATTCAATTAGGAAGTCTTATTAGTGTTCAAAAGAAGCTAAAATAGAATTATTACCCGAGGCTAATTAATATAAACTCGCTCATATTTCTAAAATCATGAAATAAATTGCATCATTACATGAGTGTAATTCCCATTGCATCCATGCTTCTAGCCATTTATCATTTTACTTGCTTTCTAGGTTAGTTTACATTTTCACAATTAGTTATAAATATTTTTTGAATACCATTCTAAGTGTTTGGCATTGCATAACAAGTGATAACCCTCTTATACGCCTAATCGCCTACATTTTGTTCTCTGTGACATTCGACCCCTACTCATAGTTGGGTAAATTATATTGCATGTGATCGTGTCAATTTACTTTTTAGTAGTGAATTTGGACGACATCAAAATTGGCGCTATTGCCGGGGAACAATTTGGCGTATTTAGGTTGTTTGAGAAGTAAGCATACGTGCTCTTGTCCAAACTTATGAATATTTGTGTAATTATTTCTTATCTTTCTTTGTTTTCTTGTATATTTTCTTAGTTTTTGAAAAATGACATCATGTAATGAAAATTGGTCGGATGATAGTTGTTCATACTTTGATGATCCTTGTCCTTATTGTGTAGGACCACACCCATGGCAAAATTATTTAAATTCTCCCGGAGGCGGATTGTGGGAACAATCTCAAACCCATGAGTGGAGTATTTGTGATAAGTGTAGTGGTCAAAATGGCCATTGGAATAATTATGCTTATTTGTCCTTTCCTTCCCCAAACCACTGCTATGATGATTTTACTTTTTGTGATGACAAGTATAGGGGTATGGAAGTGGCAGAAGTTGAGCATGGTCAAAATGGAGAGTTCGAGCTCATGGTGGAATGCCTACGTAAAGGAAGAAACAAAGAGCAAAGTGCCTTGGAGGAGCTTTTGGAAAATAGTCTCCAAAATAATTTGGCGCTTGAAAGATTGAACTTACAAATAGGAGAAATGCTTGAAACTTTAGAGGTCTAAAAACCATCGGAAGTGAATGATAGCCAAAAACCTTCCTTAAAGGTTGAAGCCGAAATCCTTCCTTGACATTTGATCAAAACCAAGAAGAACTCTCAAATGCTTAAAATGAGAGGATGATGCACATGTTGGAGGCCATTCTTGAAAATGAGGACAAGCACAACTTCGCACTCGAGGACTTGAAACAAGTACTAACTCAAAATGATGATAATATCCGCACCATGGAAAATCAAATAAAAATATTGGTTGTGACTCACTATGTATCACGACCCCCCTAGTCGTGATGGCACCTAACCCAACCCGTTAGGTAAGCCAACTATTCACTATCCAAATCCAATGTAATTTAACAAGACAATTATTAAAGGAAATATATGAAACCATTACATTTTCCCAAGAACTGGTAGTACAAATCATGAGCTTCTACGAACAGAGTATACAAAGCTGGTATGAAATAATACATCATCTGTTTGAAAAGTACATAAACCAAGTTTTCATGAATCTAAGGCTACCATGAACAAGAGGCAGCAACAACAGGAACGCAGGTACATTTTCAAATCCGGCAACCATCGAACACAGCAACAACGACAGCCAATATCTACACGCAAAGTGTAGAAGTGTAGTATGAGTACAACCGACCCCATGTACTGAGTAAGTAACAAACCTAGCCTTAGGTTGAAAGTAGTGACGAGCTTGTACCAAGGTCAGAGTCCAACTTCCATAGCCAACAATAGTTCATAACAATATAAAACAAGTAATACCAGAAGTAACGCAAACAATAAATGCTCAGCTAAATCGTGACTTCTTAAAATAGTTCTGCCTTTCAAGTACATCAGTGAAAACCCAAATCGTTTACCGAAGTTACCAAAAATATGAATAAGATTGAAAACAGTAATTTTTTCAAAATCCTTTCAATAATAAATAAAATGACTCATTTCCTTTCCAGATAACCAATGTAAAACAAAAGTATCACTATGCCCATCAGTCAACATGTGTGATAAAACATGAATAATGTGATACCGTACAGCATGAGGAAAACACATCTCTATGCATGTATGTCATGTGTGCATGTCAATGCAATGTATCTCAGAGATTGTACTCATGTACTAACACTCTCAGAGTACTCAATCTCACTGTCTCGCATTCTTTCTCACTATGTTCAGCACACTCAATCACTCAACGCTACATAATACCTGCTGCGACGTGCAGCCCGATCCGTGTTTATAGTCGACTTCGCTCACTGGGGGTGAGTACAGACTCATGAGGGGATCCTACAATCCAAGAGCTATGAGCAGGGACAACTCATATGCTGCACGAACAACTCACGTGCTATAATTATATCTAGATCCGCACGGCCAACTCACGTGTTGCACGGCCAACTCACGTGTTGCACGGCCAACTCACGTGCAATAGTATAATATATGGATCTGCACGACCAACTCACGTGCAATAGTATAATATATATAAAGCTAACATGGCCTGCTGAGGTGTGCAGCCCGATCACCCTAAAAATATATCTTCACAATTAGGCCCTCGGCCTTCCTCAATCTCTCTAGTCTCTCTCTCATGGGCTCACAATGTCATGAGAATATCCCAAAATGATGATATGATGTACCAATAAATAACAACAGAGACTGAGATATGATATGCAATGAAATGAATATGACTGAGTATGAATTTTCAATTTAAAATAAATAATTCACAACAAGATGACCTTTGTGGGTCCCAATAATACTAGCACATAGCCTCAACGTGATTTTTAATATGCTTTTCAACTCAATTTCTTTAACTCATTAAAACCGCATGGAAAATGCTAAGATCATTTAACTACATAATTCCACATAAAATATTATGTCACAATTTCTATAGTGCATGCCCACACGCCCGTTACCTAGCATGTGCGTCATCTCCGAAGAATTCACGAAATACATATATTCAGGGTTCATACCATCAACTCCAAGGTAAGAAGACTTACTTATCTCGAACAAGCAAAATCCAATGTCGAGCAAGCTAAGCAATGCTCCAACAATTCCACTCTGCGCATATTAACTTCCAAACGGCTCGAAACAAATCACAATTAATTTGATTCAGCCCACAAAATTTATAGGAAATAATTCCATATCAAAATACTAATATTTCCACAAAATCCGAAATTATGCCCCAAAAATCACTCGTGGGGCCCATGTCTCAGAATCCGACGAAACTCATAAAATCCGATAACCCATCCAATTACGAATTCAACAATACTAACTTCACTCAAATCCAACTCTGAATCGGTGTTCAAATCTCGAAAATTTATTTTATGAGGTTTCTATAATGTTCCCCAAATTTCCACCTCACAGTACTAATCAGATGATGAAAGCATTGATATATTCATGTATATTAACCAAATTCGAGTTGGAATCACTTAATGAATTTCTTGAAAAACCCACGAAACATAGCCACAAACCGAGCTCCCTAGGTCCAATATGTGAAATAATACCCTAAACCTCGGATATATAGTACATCCTCTGAAATCCAATTTCGCGGTCAGCAAAATTCCAAGCGTGGCCGTGCCCCAGGTCCCGCGGTCGAGAATACATGGTGCGGCCGCGAAATTCTTGGGGCTGCAGTGCCAGACTTTAGTAATTTTGCAATAACTTTCTATACAGATGTCCAAATGATGACTTATTTATCTTTATGGAAACTAGATACGAAGGGCTACAACTTCCGTTTTTAAATCGTCTCAAAACTTTCTTGTAGATTAAAAGCTATAGGTTTCCGAAGTCGGACCAACGGATATGTAGAACTTCCTGGAGCGTGGTCGCGGACAGAAAATTCTGCCGGAACCTCCCGGAGACAAACCATATATGAATTTCAATCATAAAATACGCTACGAACCTGCTCGCGCACTCAAAAGACTGAAAAGAGGTCGTCTTGACCCGATATTGACCATGGCCAAACTCCTAAATTTCTTAACTTTATAAATCTCTCGACCAATGATCCAAAAATACACCCAAACCCCTCGGGACATCAACCAAATATACCAACACGTTCCATAACATAACACGGACCTACTCGTGGCCTCAAATCACATCAAATAACATCGAAACATCGAATCTCACCTCAAATAAAAATTTATGAACTTTGAACTTTCAAATTCTATATCTTGTGCCAAAACACATCAAATCAATCCGGAATGACTTAAAATTTTGCACACAAGTCACATTTCACATTACGGTCCTATTCAAATTTCCAGAATCGGATTGCGACCCTAATATTGAAAAGTCAACCCCCCGGTCAAACTTTCCAAAAATTCAACTTTCGGCACTTCAAGCCAAATTCCACTATGTACCTTCAAATAATTTTCCGGATATGGTCCTAAGACCAAAATCACCATACGGAGCTATTGCAATCATTATAATTAAATTCCGAGGTCGTTAACCCATAAGTCAATATCCGGTCAACTATTTCAACTTAAGCTTCCAACATGAAAATGCATTCTTTCAGGCTAACTCTGAAATACCTTAAAACCAAAACCAACAATTCACACAAGTCATAATACCTCGTAGGAAATTCTTCGAGGCTACAAATAGTTGGAAGGAGCGTAAATGCTCAAAACGAATAGTCGGGCCGTTACAATCTCCCCCACTAAAACATACGTTCATCCTCGAACGTGCCAAGAGTTGTTCCTAATCCTTTAAATAATTTTTTCTCCTTACCATGCACATACCCGGGGGTGATTCCATGTCACCCTAATATATATAGGCCTGATAACACAACATAACTAAAAATCATTAATTTAACCTTAGCCCAAAAAAACTAAAAACAAAAAACAAATTGGAGCCAAATTTCTAACATCCATAATTCTTTTCAAGACCGGAATCTCACATCTATACATTGTATAAGCCTGAACAATTTGTACCCATCCATAACCATAATCCAAGATACAATTGTATAACATACTACACAACTCGCACAGTCGTAACACAATTTCTGATCACAGTAACTACTCAAAACCAGCCAAGTATTAGTACAAAATCCCGCATTCAACAGAACCTCATTCCAAAACCTTTGTACACTATCAGTGATGAAAGAAACAATTAAAAACTCATAACCACTCATCAGATCAACTAGCCTTAGAGTTCTCTCGCCCCAACCAGAACCATAATCCTCTCGAATATACCATAATCAAGCGTGATAGTACCCATTCTAGGTCCAATGGCCTTATATTATTAAATAGGACTATCCCACAGACACACCACATCAATATAACTCCAGCCACCACTGCGCAATCTGTGTACCCAAATATGGAAGATGTCTCAAGGAAGGGAACCATATTTCAAGTTCAACAAGCACCACCACAACCACAATGTTACAACCAACTCCTCAAATTTCATGAAGAGGATAACCGTGCAGTAGAATAATAATATATAGATCCGCATGGCCAACTCACGTGCTGCACGACCAACTCATGTGAAATCGTATAATATATATAAAGCCAACATGGCCTGCTGCGGCGTGCAACCCGATCCCCAAAAAAACATATCTTCACAATCAGGCCCTCGGCCTCCCTCAGTCATCAATCTCTCCAGTATCTCTCTCATGGGCTCACAATATCATGAGAATAACCCAAAATGATAATATGATGTATCAATAAATAACAACAGAGGCTGAGATATGATATGCAATGAAATGAATATGACTAAGTATGAATTTTCAATTTAAAAACAATAATTCACAATAATATGACCTTTGTGGGACCCAATAATACCGGCACATAGCCTCAACATGATTTTTAATATATTTTTCAACTCAACTTCTTTAACTCATTAAAACCGCATGGAAAATGCCAAGATCATTTAGCTACAAAATTCCCCAAAAATAATTATGTCACAATTTTTATAGTGCACGCCCACACGCCCGTCACCTAGCATGTGCGGCACCTCACAAACATTCACGAAATACATATATTCAGGGTTCATACCCTCAACTCCAAGATTAGAAGAGTTACTTACCTCGGACAAGCCAAATCCAATGTCGAGCAAGCTAAGCAATTCTCTAGCAATTCCACTCTGCGCGTATCAACTTCCAAACAGCTCGAATCTAGTCACAATTAATTTGATTCAGCCGTCAAAATTTATAGAAATTAATTCCATATCAAAATACTAATATTTCCACAAAATCTGAAATTACGCCCCAAATATCACCTGTGGGGCTCACGTCTCGAAATTCGATGAAACTCATAAAATCCGACAACCCATCCAATTACGAGTTCAACCATACTAATTTCACTCAAATCCGACTCTGAATCGGTGTTCAAATCTCGAAAATTCATTTTATGAACTTTCAACAGTTTTCCCCAATTTCCAACCTCAAAGTACTAATCAGATGATGAAATCATTGATATATTCACGTATATTAACCAAATTCGAATTAGAATCACTTACCCCGATGAATTTCTTAAAAAACCCATGAATAATCGCCACAAACTGAGCTTCCTAGGTCCAAAATGTGAAATAATACCCTAAATCTCGGATATATAGTACATCCTATGAACTGCAATTTCGCGGCCACGACCCAGGACCCACGGTCGCGAAAAAACGGTGCGGCCACGAAATTCTTGGGGCTGCACTGTCAGGCTTTAGTATTTTGTCCATACCTTTCTCTACAGATGTCTAAATAATGACTTCTGTACCTTTATGAAAAGTAGACACGAAGGGCTACAACGTTTGTTTTTGAATCATCTTCAAATTCCTTGTAGATCAAAAGATATAGGTTTTCGAAGTTTGACTAGCGGATCTGCAGCGCGGCCGCGAAATTCTGGAGCGCGGCCGCGAACAGAATTGCACGGTCCGTGAAAGTCTGAGCGCGGCCGCGAAATTCTGCTGCTGCTCGCGTCCCTCCTTCACCTGAGCGCCGAAAATTGTGCGGTCCGCGTCCCTCCTTCACCTCAGTGCCGAAAAATGAGCGGTTCGCATCTCCAAAAGTGCCAGGACAATATTAGAGTGTCGAAATGCCCGGACTCGCTCAAAACTCATCTTGAAACTCATTGGAAACCTCCTGGACATAAACCATATATGAATTTCAATCACACAACATGCTATGGACCTTGTCGCGCACTCAAAACATTGAAACGAGGTCGTCTTGACACGATATTGACTATGGCCAAACTCCCAAATTTCTTAACTTTATAAATCTCTGGACCAATGATCCAAAAATACACCTAAACTCCTCGGGACCTTAACCAAATATACCAACACGTTAAAATAACATCGAAACGTCGAATCACACCTCAAATAAAAATCTATAAACTTTGAACTTTCAAATTCTATAACTTATGCCAAAACACAGCAAATCAATCCGGACTGACTTTAAATTTTGCACACAAGTCACATTTGATATTACGGTCCTATTCAAATTTTCAGAATCGGATTCCAACCCCGATATCAAAAAGTCAACCCCTCAGTCAAACTTCCGAAAAATTCAACTTTCGGCATTTCAAGCCAAATTCCACTACGTACCTTAAAATAATTTTTCGGACACGCACCTAAGTCCAAAATCACTATACGGAGCTATTACAATCATCAAAATTAAATTTTGTGGTCGTTAAAACATAAGTCAATGTCCAGTCAACTATTTCAACTTAAGCTTCCAACATGAAAATTCATTCTTCCAAGCTAACTCTGAAATACCTTAAAATCAAAACCAACATTTCACACAAGTCATAATACGTCGTAGGAAGTTATTCGAGACTTGAAATAGTTGGAAGGAGCGTAAATGCTCAAAATGATCAGTTGGGTCGTTACAATATGCCCACCAACTTGAGAGTGTGGAAAGAGGTCAAGAAAAGTCCAACTTCGAGGAAGAAAGTGAGCTATATTTTTAGGAATAAAGTATTGAACATCCGCCAACCGCCTCCATGCTTGTTATTGATGCCAAAAACAAAATATGAAATTAGAGTAAACTAAAAAAATTGAAGATGCGGTTGAAAATGACTCTAGTTCGGGGGACCAAGAGGATGTCAAAATCAGGAAAGAATTGCAATTTGGAGGCTTGATGTCACATTCCACGCATTTCTTAGCATTGGAATTGTGTGGTGATATGGGAATTGAATTACACAAGTCAATGGGGGATTGCGAAGAAGAAAGGCAAAGGCCATACATTTTACAATTTGAAAGTAGAAGAAGGCAAAATGACATTCCTCACATGAAATCTAAGAAATGCAAAATGAAGCAAATGGCATTTGGCTTGATCATCTACTTACCACCTCCCACCGCTCGTGGTCACAAACTTGATTCCAAGTTAGGTTCCATATGCACGTCCTCCAAGTGAGAAAAAAGTGGTAAAGTTGATTCACGTCGTGCCACGACGGTAAATACGACGCTTGGTGGGAGGCAACCCATCGTTTTCAAATTTTTAGTCGTTTTTTAATTTTGCTTTTTTTAGAATAACTTAGTATATTATTTTTGACTAATCTACCAAGTTTTATATTTTTGGAGTTGTTTTGAGTAGGTTGCATGGTTCGTGCAGTCCAAACCAGTAGCTGAAGAAAAAATGCAGGAAACTGTTGAACTTCGCGATTGCATAAAACACCATACGTTCGCGAAAAAAGAAATTTCAATCCTTATGCGATAGCAGAAAAACAAACGCGGTCACTTCTTTTTGGAAAGTTTATTTTACGTGAACACTGGTATTGTCTCGCGATCACGGTTAACATCTAATTTTCTTAATTTTAAAACATTGGATATAAAAACAAAAGAAATGCACTTCTTCCCAAAACACAGTAGCGGCACTCTCCTACTACCTAACCCCAAAATTATCTCCAATTCTGATCTTGCTTCAATCCCATCGCAATATTCACTACTCATTCTCAAGGTGTGTGGATTTCTCTCATAACTATCACTTTTTCCCAAGTCCTGTTGTGAAATAGTTGAAAGGGTGTCATATCTTACATTTTAGGGCTTATATTTTATTTTCTTTCTCAAATGAGATAGTTATGTGATTTGTATGCTTGTTTGCTGTGAGAGATTGGTTGAGAGTTTGAGTGATGTTCTATGAAGTTTTGGTGTAAAAATCCATGAGTCAATGGTGTGAAGTTGCTAAGAAAATGGTGCACATGAACTGTGTGATGAAATGCCCAAACGAGATGTTACTGGGCGACAAAGAAGACCCTCACGATCGCGATGCCCCATTCCCCGATCGCATAGGTCTAATTCTGCTGACAACCAAAATTGCGTATCACGGTCAGGTATTCCCCTCTATGATGGCGTAGCTTTGGATCTGCTGAATATCAAAATGCTCTTCGCGATCACGTGCCCGCTTCCGCGATCATGATTCAATAAAGCCCGGGCAGGAAAATAGTAGCTTCGCCAATTCTGATCCTAAGGTTTTTTGATCACTTTGTTTGGCCTAAATACCTCTTAATACAATGATTTAAGTGTCCATACCGGTGTTTAATATGTTTACTCATTTTGTAGGTAATTTGAGCTTGAAAGTGGATTCAACATCAAATGAAATGTTTAATAATTTGTCGAACAAGTTATCGAAGAGGAGTAATTTGATCGGGACATATTCTCAATACTAAGATGTTCCCACCGCTACGACAAACAGCTTTGTAGAAGAATGATTAAGGAAAAAGGCATTCTCTTAACCGACCTTGAAGGTCGATGGCATGAGTTCCATGGAAGATTAGTATCGAGTGGATGGATTTTCTTTGCGGAAGAACCAAGAAAAGCCAATCATAAAGTGATAAGAGAATTTTATGCAAATGCTGTGGACACTGACTTCAAGAATGATTTGGTTATTACTGTCAGGGGCAAGAAAGTCCTATTTGATACAGAACTAATAAATGCATATTACAATCTTCCCAATGCTGACAACCAGGTGTACAGGGATAGAGTTAAATACTTGGGCACACTATGGTTTGTGGACCATTTGCACGGTAGAAAGATGTTGAACTGGATAAGAAATCACTCAAGGATCGAGTCTTTTGAGTTTACTACTGCGGCCAATATTTGGCTCTCCATTATCTGTGCTCGAGCCATGCCTTCACGTAAGGAGACAGAAGTTACACTTGAGAAGGCATAGGTGATTTGTGCGATTCTAGAGGGCACACTAGTCAATGTGGGACAACTTATTATTGATTAGATAGCAGAGGTTATTGTGGAGAGGACTAAGAGTTTATTCTTTCCATCCCTGATCACTCATTTATGCTATGAGGCGGGGGTGTAGAAGAGGCCTACAGAGAAGGAAAAGAACCTAGAGAAGGTCATTCATCCATTGATGAGAAAGGGAGAAGGGAATGCACAAAAGAAAAGAAAGATTGATGTAACATCTCCCTCATTTGGCCACTTTCCTGACACCATCACTGAGATGCTATTGTACCACTTGAGCAGGGACCCCTCACACTCAAGTATCCCTCTCTCCAAGTCTATGGCATGGAGACACAGGTCTGCCAGCTTGTAGTTGGTCTCCCTTCTGGACCGTTTGGAGAGAGCACATCTACAGGTCAAGCTGGCCAAGGAAAGGTTCCAACTTTGTCAGATCTTGCTAAGGAGGAGCAAGCCACTAAAGGCACATTCGGTAAGATTGAGCGGAGGTAGCTGAAGCAGAGAGAACATGAAAAGAAGAAAAGCAAGTTCTTGACAAAGATGATGAGCACATTGAGGAAATTGTGTGGATCAGATGACGACGACGAGGATTACTTGGAGCTAATAGTTCCCAGTACCTCCAGCTCGGAGTGATGTAGTTTCAGGGACCACCTCTTTCATTTTTCCTTGTTTTGTTTAGTTTCATTGAGGACATTATAACACTTTAGGCTGGGGTGGCTCTCTTATATATAATGGATGTATGTGGAGCATGACCATTGTTTTGAACATGTGTATATTGGTTAACGTTATAGTTTATTAGTAATATTTTATAGTTTATTTCTAGCATGTTAGCTTTAGTTTTAATTTTCTTATTTTTTTACTTTATTTACTTGTATTAGTATTAATTAAACTCCATAGTTTTTCTTTATGCCGCGGTTCTTTTCCAAGGAAATAATTTATGTCGAATCGGGTGACTTTTTCCTATGATGGATGGCGTGATAACTTTTTTAAGGGATTTGTCTTGTCTATTTTTTTTATATTTTTTAGGTAAATATATTTTTTTAGTTAGTTTAGTAGCTAGTAGAAAATAAATTGGTTATTGGGTGTGATCATTTTGTCCATAAACCAACGTGTGGCTTGTTTGGTACAAACATGATTTAAACTTTGGCATATGAACTCTTGATATTTAAAATGAAAAATGATTAAAGTGATAATCCTTGGTGTGACTTTTAGGTTCTATTTTTGGCTCTTTTATTCATTAGATAGTCTTTTAGGCTATATGTGATTTTCTTTGGGTTCATTGGTTTTAATTGAATTTTGAATTTATATGTCACTCGAGTTTGCATATGCCATGTGTGATGAGATTTGTTGTGAGTTCTTTTGCATTATTTGTAGTCTAGAACTTGTCCAGAATGTGATTCAAGGCAAATCCTAGACTAACTTGGTTTGAAAAATGATGTTAGGCCTTCCTTGGATCGTTATTGTGCCTTAAATTTCCTACCCTTGCATATTTTCCCTAGTCAACCCCTTTTGAACCTTTAAACTTTTTCTTTGGCAACCATGTTACAAGCTTTAACCCTTCATTCTTTATTGATCTATCTTTTGGCATCCTACCTCTCTACGTACTTTGAAAGTATAAACATAGGCTAAAAGCCTAAGTTTGGGGGGGAGGGG
>AWOL01S0074177.1:0-20074 GCA_000715115.1 Nicotiana otophora | reverse complement strand
GGGGGAGATGGGTCAGGGTTGGAAAAGTTATGATGTGGAAGTTGCTTAAAAGGTAAAAGGTAATAAAAACAAATAGTGGAACCTTCCTTGATTTTTGATTAAAAAAATGACGAGTAAGAAAGAAGAAAAAGGAAATAAAAATAAGGAGTTGCGAATTAAGGGAAGATTAGGTGTGGAATGAAAAGTGAAGAAAGGATGGAAAAGAGTTTTTGAAGGAAGTGTGCGTTAATTATTACAAATTATAGTGCTTAGGGAGGTTTTGAGTCACTCTTACCAAATTGTACCCTACATTAACGAAAAACCTACATTAGAATCCTTTAAGTCCTACTTGATTTTGAACCAAGTGTGTCTACATTAGTGAAGAAATACATGAAGGGCAAGCCTATGGCACTACTTTTGTGCATTTGAATATCTATGCGAGAGAGAGAGTTAATTCTTTCCATTTGATATCCCGTTTGGGTTTAAATTTCAAGTTATAAATTAGAATTCTCTCTTAAGTATGAGGGCACATATAATTTTGGGTTGTGAACTTGATCCAATCTCCAATTGGGAGGAATGAACAAAAGAAAATTGTGGTGATAATAAGGCAAATTTTGAATCTTTAGTGTCATGACTTGATTGCTACTTTGATTAATGTAGTGTTTGAGCACTTGAATTGAAATAAATATTTGTTGGCAATTCATATGCTTTGGATTAATTGTTGGTACCAACCGATGTCACTAGATTGTGCTTAATTTGAACCATTTGACTTGAAATGATGTTTGGTATGTCATTGAGCTTAATTGATGATTCTATTGAAGGATGTTCTTAGTTCATGAATTGCTTGAGGACAAGCAATAGTTTAAGTGGCATATTTCAGGTATCAAGTGATTTAGAGAAGATACGGAAGAAACCAAGTGAAAATGTGTTAAAATGAGAAAAAATGGCTGCTGCCAGATAATGCTCTTTGCGATCGTGAACATTGACATGCGATCGCGGAAGGCCAAGAAAATATACATCGCGAACGCAGGAAAAATTCTGCGAACCCGATGAGGAAGCTGATCAGCGGCTGTCAAGTACCCTAGGCGAACGCGGGTTCTGGTTACGATCGCAATGCTTTGCAGCATTATGCTTCGCGATCGTAGGCTTGATTTCGCGAACGCGAATCAACAATTTGGGCAGTTTTGGCATTTCACATTTTTGACCCCAAAACCATTTAATACACAACCTAGCTTATTGGAAGTACATCTTTGGCAAATCTCTTGACAGTGTTGACACCTCTTGATAAGAGAACACAAGTTTTGGAACCAGGGTTCTTACACACACACTCGAGTCTTGAAGATTTGAAGCTTTTGTATTGAATATCTAAGTGTGTAGTATTTTTCTAACACTTGAATCTTGTTTATGTGAATATTCATATTTAAAGTGTGAGTTAAATATCTTGTTGTGCTTATGTATTGAATGATGTTTAGTTATATTGAAGTGAGTTATTATTTATTTAATTATTCTTATTCTTTAAGGTTTTCAAAGGGATTAGTTAACCCTAGGACTCACCCATTTACTTCGAATAATTTGGGAAAAATAATTTGGAATTGGGAAAGATTAATTAACAAGAACTTGAGGCTTTATCCCTCATTTTATAGATTCTACCTAAGGATAGGATTAAACTACTTGTAGCCATATTCGGGTGTGCTTAATCTCTTAATTGTTTTAGGGATAATTCAATTAGGATATCTTGTTAGTGTTCGAAAGAAGCTAATATAGAATTATTACCCGAGGCTAATTAACATAAACTCGCTCATATTTAAAAAATTGTGAAATACATTGGATCATTACTTGAGTGTAATTCCCATTGCATCCAAGTTTGTAGCCATTGATCATTTTACTTGCATTGTAGGTTAGTTTATATTTTCGTGATTAGTTATAAATATTTTCTCAAAACAATTCTAAGTGTTTGGCATTGCATAACAAGTGATAATTCTCTTACACACCTGATCGCTTACATATTGTTCTCTGTGAGATTCGAACCCGTCTCATAGTTGGTTAAATTATATTGCATGCGACTGTGTCCATTTACTTTTTACTAGTGATTTGGACGTCATCACGTGACAAAAATGCCAAAATAACAGCTATAACCACGAATCGGACATCAAAATATATTCAATTTTTAAAGAAACTCAAGAACATTCAAATTTACAACCAGATGTCCTAATCACGTCAAATAAATTCTGAATTGAACCAAATTTTGCATACAAGTTTCATATAGTAAAATGAACCTACATTATGTTCCGAAACTGAAATCTGAATTCGATACCAACAAAGTCAATTGACGGTCAAACTTAGCAATTCTTTAAACCTTCAAATTACTAGTTTTTAACAAATCATGTTAAATCAAGTTAGGGACTTCCGAATTAAATTCCGGGCATACGCCTAAGTCCCAAATCACGATACAGACCCACCGGTACCGTCAAGAGGAGAAACACAATAATACTTACTATATATCAAACAATATTCCAGAGAAAGATCATAGGGATATCGGAACATATTTCAATAAAATGTTTATTTTATGAGTAGATTCATTAAGTAGGTTGCCCACAAGTTATTCCGAAGCAGTTACAAGTGGCTATATGTACCAATGAGGATGCTCATAAAATAAATGAAAGAAAATTATGACTAGTTAAGGAACAAAAGGGTCTCATAATGCCATTCAATTTCTTGGATTCATCCAATTCACTTCATCAAGCATGCGAGCAATAACTTACCGAATATAAATGAGTTGCCTGAGTTCTATTGGAACAATTGAGTGAAATAAAGGAGAATCAACAACAAAATCTAACCTAGCAGACTTTATATATATACAAATTAGAAATAGGAAAGAGAGATATGTTTAGCTTCATTACACTCTCCATGCGAAGTGTCGTTTTCCTTCTCTTTTCTTTGGGCCATAATTTAATGTGCTTGTCAATTATTTTTTCATGTAAGTAGTCCAACAAAAAAAGCTCCAACTACAATTTATTGTTAGTACCTATGGCTATAATGTAAATGTAAATGATAAACTCCAGGTAGTACACTGGATAAATTATGCCATTGATCATGTGAAGATGAAAAAATAAGCAAACCTTTTATTCCTCTTTGTTTTCTATAATAACAAAAATGTGAATAACTTACCACAATGTCATTTTCTTATTTGTTGAGTGTTGGGTCCAAAGGTACCTCTAAAGGAATGTGAACATCAAATATGAAGCTTTAAAACTGTAAATTAATGTCCACATCCATGTGAAATGAGATGGCCATATAGTTACTAACATAAGACAAGATTTAACAAATATTAGATGCAAAAATGATAATGTATACGCGTAAAATCGAGCTCAAGATTTTGTGTATAAAAATCTAGAACCCCTTTACTTTTGGCTATACTTATTATTTTCTCAATATGCCCCTTGACCTTTCAATAGCAAAAAAAATGCATCTTTACAACGAAGTTTCAGGTACATGTTATCAACAAACTTCCTTCTGACTCCCCACAACTAAAAATTCATTGCGCGTCAGGAGATGATGACCTTGGATACCATTGTCCTGCCATAAGTGAAGGCTTTAATTGGTCATTTTGCGAGGCATTTTTCGACAATTTTAGTTTATTGTCACTTTGGGTGGGGTTCAAAAGAATTTTTTTTGAGGTATTTAACCACTCATATGGTTGTGTCTTTGATCAAAAAGTTTATAGTTTTCTAGCCTATTGTAAATTATGTGTAGGAGTTAATTTGAAGTGATTTGGCAAGCTTGCATGCAAAGTGAAGTAAAAACAGAAGAATTTGGAGGGAGTATGAGTTTGGTGCCATGCACCAACTAAAACGCCAAAGGCAGAAGGTGGAAAATTTTGCTATCCTGGTTGGCTCCAGGCGCCAAGCGAAACGGCTAAGACGGGTTTCACCCTACACGCCCCCTAACAGTTATAAAAGGGGTTCTAAACCTATTTCTTAGGGTTGGACACGATTTTGGACAAGAAAACGTGTCACGGCCCAAAATCCAACTAGTCACGATGGCACCTAATCCAACCTGCTAGGTAAGCCAACTTTCAATTATCCAATTCCAATAATGATTATTAAAGCAATTTAAAGGAATAAACATCTTAATCTTATACATCCCCTAAGAACTGGTAGTCCAATTTGTGAGCTGCTATGAATAGAGTATACAAGCGAAAATGAAATAAATACATAGTCTGTTTGAATAATTCATAAACAGAGTTTTTATAAATCTAAGGCTACCATGAACAAGAGGCAGCTACAACAGAAATACAGGTACATCTTCAAGTCTCGCAACCATCGAGCACAGCAACGACAACAGTCAACATCTGTACGCATTGTGCAGAAGTGTAGTATCAGTACAACCGGCCCCATGTACTGAGTAAGTAACAAACCTAGCCGTAGGTTGAAAGTAGTAACGAGCTTCTACTAAGGTTGGGTCCACAACCAATAGTCCACAACAACATAAAGCAAATAATACCAGAAGTAACTGAGAGATAAAATGCTCAGGCAAATCATGATTTCAAAAATAATAATTCTTCCTTTCAAATACATCAGTGAAGACCCAAATCGTTTGCTGAAGTTGCCAAAAATATGAATAGTTTGAAAACAATAATTTCTTGCAAAAATCTTTTCAATAATAAATAAGATGTTTTATTTTCCTTCCGGATAACCCGTGTAAAACAAATGTATCACTACACCCATATGTAAAAGTGTGTGAGAAATCATGAATGATGTGATGTAGTACATCATGAGGAAATACTTCTCTATGCATGTATGTCATGTGTACATGCCAATGCGATGCAACTTAGTGATAAAATAATAAACAGCCCCTCGGGAAAAATATCACTTATATACAGCCCCTCGGGCAAACCTCATAGTCACTCGTGACACTCGGGCATACCTTACAATCACTCTTGCCACTCGGGCATACCTCACAATTACTCATGCCTCCGAGGCACTTAGCACTTGGCACTCGCACTCAGTAGGTACCTACGCTCACTGGGGGTGTGTACAGACTCTGGAGGCGCTCCTACAGCCCAAGCACTATAATCTGTACGGACAAGTCACTTGCTGAACGGACACGTAACGTGCTATAATATCATATCAAAATCTGCACGGACAACTCACGTGCCATAATAAGCCAATAAGGCATGTTGCAGGCGGGCAACCCCGATCCATATAATAGTAATAATATATATAAAGTCAACATGGCCTGCTACGGCGTGCAGCCCGATCCCAAAACATCATCACAATCAGGCCCTCGGCCTCCCTCAGTCATCAATCTCTCCAGTCTCTCTCTCATGGGCTCACAATGTCATGAGAATAGCCCAAAAATGATGATATGATGCATCAATAAATAACAACAGAGACTAAGATATTATATGCAATGAAATGAATATGAGTGAGTATGAATTTACAATTTAAATAAATAATTCACAATAATATGACCTCTGGGGTTCCCAATAATACTGGCACATACCCTCAACATGATTTTTAATATGCTTTTCAGCTCAATATCTTTAACTCATAAAACTATATGGAAAATGCCACGATTATTTAACTACAAATTCCACAGAAATAATTATGTCACAATTTCTATAGTGCACGCCAACACGCTTGTCACCTAGCATGTGCGTCACCTCCCAACAATTCATGAAATACATATATTCAGGGTTCATACCCTCAACTCCAAAATTGGAAGAGTTACTTACATCGAACAAAAATCCAATGTCGAGCAAGCTAAGAAATGCTCCTGAAATTTCATTCTACGCGTATCAACTCCCGAACGGCTCGGATCTACCTCAATTAATTTGATTCAGTCCACACAAATCAAAATGCTAATATTTTTCACAAAATCCGAAATTACGTCCCAAAATCACCCGTGGGGCTCAAATCTCAAAATCCGATGAAATCACAAAATACGACAATCCATCCAATTACAAGTTCAACCATAGTAATTTCACTCAAATCCGACTCCAAATCAGTATTCAAACTTGATAAATTCATTTTTGTGACATTATAGAAATTTCCTTCTATTTCTCTTAAAGATTCAAAAATCTTACACCACAAATGAAGATTAATTCATGGAATATAATCACAAGGGAGTTAAGAACACTTACCCCAAGTTGTGTGGAAAATTTTCTCTCTAAAATTGCTAAACCCGAGCTCCAAAATCCGAAAATGGGCGAAAGTGTCGTACCCTCAAACTTAAAGGATTCTGCCTAGCACTTTCGCACATGTGGAGGGTATTTGCGCACATGCGCCTCCGCTTGTGCGAGCAAAACGTCGCATTTGCAGACTTCACTTGCCTGCCCAGTTTGTGCATCTGCGAGGAAACCCTCGCATTTGCGAGGCCGCATCTGCGGGAAAGACATCGCTTATGCGAGAACCTTTCGCATTTGCGCTCACGCAGGTGCGGAATTTCCCTCGCACCTGCGACCAATGCCTCACAGTCCCTGCCCGCATCTGCGCTTGCCAGGATCACTTATGCGAGCTCGCACCTGCGATGGAATTTCCGCAGGTGCGATTGCTTTAGATGGCAAAAATTGCAGCTTTTTCTCCTAAGTCCGAATTGATCTGTTGGCCATCCGAAACTCTCCCGAGACCCTCGGGAGCCGGTCCGAATATACCAACAAGTCCCATAATATAACACGGACCTACTCGAGGCCTCAAATCGCACCTAACCACATCGAAACAACAAATTACACCTCAATTCAAAATCAACGAACTTCAAACTTGTAAATTCTATATCTCGTGCCGAAACACATCAAATCAATCCAGAATGACTTCAAATTTTGCGCACAAGTCACATTTCATATTACGGACCTATTCCAATTTTCAGAATTGGATTCCGACCTCGATATCAAAAAGTCTGACCCCCAGTCAA
This sequence comes from Nicotiana otophora, assembly GCA_000715115.1. Classification (NCBI taxonomy): domain Eukaryota; kingdom Viridiplantae; phylum Streptophyta; class Magnoliopsida; order Solanales; family Solanaceae; genus Nicotiana; species Nicotiana otophora. The sequence continues at coordinate 13,183 of AWOL01S0074177.1, read as the reverse complement.
ACTTCCCAACATATTCATCTTTCGGTATTTCAAGCCTAATTCCACTACGGACTTCCAAATAATTTTTCAGACACGCTCCTAAGTCCATAATCACCATACGGAGCTATTGGAATCATCAAAACTCGAATCCGAGGTCGTTTACCCATAAGTTCACATTCGTTCACTATTTTAACTTATGCTTTAAACCTTGGAACTACGTGTTCCAACTCCTTCCAAAACCTCACTGGACCCGAACCAATTACCCCGAAAATTCACACAACAACTGTAAAGTACAATTTGAGAAGTAAATGGGGAAACGGGGTTGTAATACTCAAAATGATCGATCGGGTCGTTACATTCTCCCGCACTTAAACATACGTTCGTCCTCGAACGTGCCAAGTGTTGTTTCCAAGCCATCAAATTGCTGTTCCATCTTACCACACACGTACCCGGGGGTGAACCCACGTCACCCTATCCCACATAGGCTTGACTACACAATGCAACTGGAAATCATTAATTTAACTCTAGCCCATAAACGTTGGAATTTAATTTCCAACCTTTAGAATTTCTTTCAATACACGAATCTTACATTTACACACTTTATGAGTTTGAACAAGCTGTATGAAGCTATAACTATTACCATAACCAAGAACATAATCACCTAACATATTACACAACTCGCATGCTCATAGCACCATTCCTGATCGCAGTGACTACTCCAAAACCAACCGCATACTAGTATTAAACCCATATCGAACCAAACCTCATCCCAAAACCTTCGTACACTGTTGATAATAAAAGAAACACGCAAAATTTCATGACCACTTACCAAATCAACAATTCACGGAGCCCTCTTGATCCAACCAGAACCATAACCCTTTCTGAGTCGACTTTCAATATTATACTCCTGAATATACCGAAATCAAACATGATAGTACCCATTCTAGGCCTAATGTCCTTATTTTATTAAATACAACTATTCCATAGACATGCCTCACCAATATAACTCAGAGCCGCAACTCTTTCCATCAGTGCACCAATACGCAACAATTCCAATGTACCCAGTCATGGAAAATGACTCAAATGAGAGAACTGCCCCGCCAGATTAACAAGTACCGCCACAACGAAATGCTGAAAATTCATCATACACCGTAGAACCATCACCCGATTCTAACACAAGGTTCATACCATAACATAACTCTGCTGCAATGCGTGACCCCATCCAAATGCTAGTCCATAATATATACCTCGAACCACCCAAATACTCTCAAATTCCGCTATAAAGCTTAAATAAAACCGCACCATTTGTGCACATAACCAATGAATCACAACTCCTCGTAACATAAAATAGTAACTCACAGAATATCTCAGAACACGAATAAGCTCAACATCAATCGAATGACACATCCCTCAGCAATAGCAGTATGGAGCCAACCATTCCGGTTCGGTGTAGAATACTCATCTTAATTGGGCCTACCAATGGATCTCCAAATGAACTCTGGTCACCCACAGTAGATAAATAACCCTAAAAAAATAGACCGTGACCGATTCATAATACATCATATCATCTGACTCGCTTCGGTCACGACTTCACAATCCACAACCATAAAATGCTCTACTCCTGAGAACTCCCAGTCTCCAAATCCATTGAATACACGGATCACTATATTTGATTCTATCTGCACCGCCCGAATTCCTAACACCTCTCATATACACGATCATCCCATGAGAAATACTTTAAAAGATCTTTCGTACCACTTGACAAAATTTGAATATCAACAGTCTATCAACCATGTGAGTACCGCAATACTAATTTATACATCCATAAGTCAAAATACAATGCGCCTTTTGAAGTCTGCCCGTTCCTCATACAACACCAAGTAGTAATAGTATTCATCTAGTTATTTGAAACCATCCATGCTATCCAACATTTGTTACCTTCTGTTCAAGACTGTACTGCCACGTTGTAGATAAAAATCTAGTTTTCGTACAACACATAACATCTATATTGCCATCATATGAAAAACACAAGAATCTTATTATCAACTTTGAGTCACCAATAATTTACATACCATTTTAGTTAGAAACCTTTCTCTTGCTTCTTTCCAGAAGAAAATCACAATACACAACCGTTCTCCACACCGGTAGAAACCATCAAGAATACTTTGGAATCCATTTGCACATAATCAAGCCCTTAAAACTAAATTCCTCTAACTCGACCAAGCCACGCAGGTCGCCAAGTCCAGGTGTATTGCCATAAATCACCTGTAGAAAACCCCCACATCATATGCACCCAAAGAACCGATCTTATCCATTACCATACTGATCCAACCTACAACCTAGTTGTCCTATTTTCTCCGAGTCGCTTCTGACTTTATCTTTAGATTGATACCACTTCTTGCTAAAATATCACGATCTTTAACCACAACTCACCCTACAAACCTTAGCATAAAACCACAACGCCCTACGACCCATAAGAAACCATATTTTTCTTAAGCACCTTCAAAAATACCACAACTATAATACTCACTATGAGAATACCTTATGTGAATGTGAAATTGTTCTTCTTACCTTCCTTATACAAAAATGTATAATCCTTAGTCATATATAATTTTTGCAAGTCCAGGCACCATCAAACGCAAATCGCGAACCCACTAGAATCTTTTTCTCGGGAGTCACCCACTTTGCTTAAATCTAATTGCACCTCCCATATGGGCCAAAAGACACGTGCCCCATTAGCAACACAACACACAAAAAAGTAACTCTACTTTAACGCCACATATCAAATTCATACTCTGTGCGCACTACATCATTCACCAATAACAACTCACTCATCCCACGAATTGCATTTACTCATACGTGCAATATAATCCTTAACCAGGAATTTCTTTATTCGAGTCATCCTTGATCTCAACATTTGAAAGTCATAGCTAACCCATAAGTATGCCTCAGACCAAAATTACAATTTAACACCTAACCATGAAATCAAATTGTCAATAGCAGACTCCCCCACTTGGCTCAAAGCCATAGATTAAAACATTCCATAACTCACAATACCAATACTGTCTTACTGCCATAATGCCAGAGTCAGTCCAACAAAACTTCTTCGCAAGTTCATACAATGCCAACCATAAAAATACCTCAATCATCCGCTAAGCTCGTATTCATCCTCTTAACATAGAAGTCAACTTTCTGAACCAGATTCAGATTCCAATCTCCACCCAAACACCCCGTCGGCAGAAAAGAAACTCTCTACTCACATCATAAGGAATACTCCTACGTAGATTACTCCGCATGGGATAATATACATGCTTAGCCTCAATCTCGTATCTTGTTATACCCTTTCGCATTCACAATTACTATGCAATCACTTAGTCTATCTGAGTCCAAACTCATTAACTAGATGTGAGAATTTAGTTTTAACCCAAAATTTAACAATGTGAATGATCCTTCAAAACATTCATACTAGAGACTGTATGCCACATCAATTCGAAAATCAAGCAACCAATGGCCTTTCCTTTACATTTCAAGGAAACACTTCTCATCATATTACAATCGTCTTAACACATCCCGCATTTACATCATACTCATCACAAAGCCATTCCGCTGCTCATCGAGACACAACTTTTACTCATAGGGATATTATCGGACATATGAGTCCAAATGTACAGGTTATAATTGAAGCTACCGAGCCTAAGCTGCGGTCTAAACCTGGCCTCAAGTCCTTTAGAATGGCCCATCACCAAAACACAGAATACACATCTTGAACCTCATTCATAGAATCACAAGCCGGCGATGCACAGCCGGTACCGAGCGCTCATGTGCGCATACGAATACGTGGAAGGAATTCAAAGAGTTATGTCTCAAGCCGAATCAATCTCGCACGATAAGGAAAGAAATATGTGAAGTATATATCCTAAATGCCTTGTAGCCGCTCGAAGATAAGTATAGATGTCATCATACCGATCCGCAAGACTCTACTAGACACTTTCTCATGACTTGTAGAACTTATGAACCTAGAGCTCTGATACCACTTTGTCACGGCCCAAAATCCAACTAGTCATGATGGCACCTAACCCAACCCACTAGGTAAGCCAACTTTCAATTATCCAATTCCAATAATGATTATTGAAGAAATTTAGGTGAATAAACATCATAACCTTATACATCCCCCAAGAACTGGTAGGACAAATCATGAGCTGCTAGGAATAGAGTATACAAGCGAAAATAAAATAAATACATAGTCTGTTTTAATAATACATAAACATAGCTTTTATCAATCTAAGGCTACCATGAATAAGAGGCAGCTACAACAGGAACGCAAGTACATCTTCAAGTCCTGCAACCATCGAGCACAGCAACAACAATAGCCAATATCTACATGCAATGTGCAAAAGTGTAGTATCGGTACAACCGACCCCGTGTACTGAGTAAGTAACAAACCTAGCCGTACGTTGAAAGTAGTGACGAGCTTCTACCAAGGTCGGGTCCACAACCAATAGTCCACAACAACATAAAGCAAATAATACAAGAAGTAACTCAGAGATAAAATGCTCAGGCAAATCATGATTTCAAATATAATAGTTCTTCCTTAGAAATACATCAGTGAAGACCCAAATCGTTTGCCGAAGTTACCAAAAATATGAATAGTTTGAAAACAATAATTTCTCCCAAAAATCTTTTCAATAATAAATAAGATGTTTCATTTTCCTTCCGGATAACCCGTGTAAAACAAATGCATCACTATGCCCATCTGTAAAAATATGTCAGAAATCATGAATGATGTGATGTAGTACAGCATGAGGAAATACCTCTCTATTCTTTTATGTCATGTGTACATTCCAATGCGATGCAACTTAGTGATAAAATCATAAACAGTCCCTCGGGCAAAACATCACTCATATACAGCCCCTCGGGCAAACCTCGCAGTCACTCGTGCCACTCGGGCATACCTCACAATCACTCTTACCACTAGGGCATACCTCACAATCACTCATGCCTCCAAGTCACTCAGCACTCGGCACTCGCACTCAGTAGGTACCTACGCTCATTGGGGGTATGTACAGACACCGGAAGGGCTCTCCTACAGCTCAAACGCTATAATCTGCACGGACAACTCACGTGCTGCACGGACAACTCACGTGCTATAATATCATATCAGAATCAGCATGGAAAACTCATGTGCCATAATAAACCAATAAGTCCTGCTGCAGGCGGGCAACCCCGATCCATATAATAGTAATAATATATATATATAAAGCCAACATGGCCTACTGCAGCGTGCAGCCCGATCCCAAAATATACTCACAATCAGGCCCCCAGCCTCCCTCAGTCATCAATCTCTCCAGTCTCTCTCATGGGCTCACAATGTCATGAGAATAGCCCAAAAATAATGATATGATGCATCAATAAATAACAACAGAGACTGAGATATGATATGCAATGAAATAAATATGTCTGAGTATGAATTTTCAATCTAAATAAATAATTCACAACAATTCACGAAATACATATATTTAGGGTTCATACCCTCAACTCCAAGATTAGAAGAGTTACTTACGTCGAACAAGCCAAATTCAATGCCGAGCAAGCTAAGAAATGCTCCAGAAATTCCATTATGCGCGTATCAACTCCCGAATGGCTCGGATCTACCACAATTAATTTGATTCAGTCTATACAATTTATAGCAATTAATTCCATATCAAAATGCTAATATTTTCTACAAAATCCGAAATTACGCCCCAAAATTATCCGTGGGGCCCACGTCTCAAAATCCGATGCAACTTACCAAATACGATAACCCATCCAATTATAAGTTCAACCATACTAATTTCACTCAAATCCGACTCCAAATCTGCATTCACACTTGAAAATTTCATTTTTGTGACATTATAGAAATTTCCTTCTATTTCTCTTGAAGATTTAAAAATCTTACACCGAAAATGAAGATTAATTCATGGAATATAATCAAAAGGGCTTTAAGAACACTTACCCCAAGTTGTGTGGAAAATTTTCTCTCCAACATCGCTAAACCCGAGCTCCAAAATCCGAATATAGGTGAAAATGTCGAACCCTCGAACTTAAAGGAACCTGCCCAGCACTTTTGCACCTGCGGAGGGTATTTGCGCACTTGCGCCTCTGCTTGTGCGAGAAAAACGTCGCATTTGCGAACTTCACTTGCCTTCCCAGTTTCCCCATTTGCAAGGAAGCCCTCGCATTTGCGAGGCCGCATCTGCGGGAAAGACATAGCAAATGCGAAAATCCTCAGCCATCTCGCTTCTGCGCGAACCTTCCGCATTTGCGCTCACGCAGTTGCGGCATTTGCCTCACACCTGCGACCTATGCCTCACGGTCCCTACCGGCATTTGTGCTTGCCAGGCTCACTTCTGCGAGCTCCCACCTGCGATGGAATTTTCGCAGGTGCGATTGAATCAGATGGCAGAAACATCAGCTTTTTCTCCTAAGTCGGAATTGATCCGTTGGCCATCCGAGACTCGCCCGAGCCCCTCGGGACCCCGTCCGAACATAGAAACAAGTACCATAATATAACAAAGACCTACTCGAGTCCTCAAATTGCACCTAACAACATCGAAACAATGAATTACTCCTCAATTCAAAATCAACGAACTTTAAACTTTCAAATTCTACATTTCTTGCCGAAACACATCAAATCAATCCGGAATGACTTCAAAATTTGCACACAAGTCACATTTCACATTACGGACCTATTCTAATTTCCAAAATTGGATTCCGACTTCGATATCAAAAAGTCAAACCCCTGGTCAAACTTCCCAAAACATTCATCTTTCGGCATTTCAAGCCTAATTCCACTACGGACTTTTAAATAATTTTTCGGACACGCACCTAAGTCTAAAATCACCATACGGAGCTATTGGAAACCTCAAAACTCGAATCCGAGGTCGTTTACCCATAAGTCCGTATCTGGTCACTATTGTCACTTAAGATTTAAACCTTAGAACTAAGTGTTCCAATTCTATCCAAAACCTCACTGGACCCGAAACAATTACCCCGATAATTCACACAACAACTATAAAGTAAAATTTTAGAATTAAATGGGGAAGAATCAACACGAGTACAACTATAAACAAAAAGTCTGCCAAGCACTGTGGAGGAAGAATCAACACGAGTTTTCTCTTCCTTTATCTCTTTACTTTGTAGTTTAATGTGTTTGAACATTATGTTGATTGTTGTTGTATTTATGAGTAGCTAAACTTTATTATCCAAGGTTTCATGGAACCTATTAGAGGATGAGTTTCTATTGCGTTTAATATAAATTTGCCTTTGATTTTTCTCTACTTATTCAACTATACTTTCATTGTGGTTAATTGAAAAGCTCTCAATTAACTATGCCTATTTAGTGTGTATATTGCTCGAGAGAGAGTACACATTTAGGTAGTTATTGAACAATACCACTCCTAACGTAGTTGAGAGATTGATATTGAGGGTTTAAAGGCGGTATTAGAGATAACGAAGTCCTGGTGCGATTGTAATGAGCGGTAAATTAGTGCCAGATAGTGTTGTTCAAGAGAATACGTCTAGCAAATTGTAGTACTTGTTCGAGAGAGAGCTATGACATTCAAAATACTCACGATTGGTAGAGAATATTTAGGTAAATTCATAGAAAACGTAGCGTGAAAGATTCCAACAATAGGAGAAATCATAACCTTAGACTCTTCCAAATCTTGTCGACAATATTTGCTTTGTTAGTTATAAATTACTGCATTTTTAACTATTAGTTGTAATTAGCACGTTATTTTCATGTGGGATTCGACTCCAGACTTGTAAACCGGATTATAGTTACAAAAACCGCTAGACCCCTTAGGAGGAATAGTTGGGCGTGATCAAATTTTGGTGCCGTTGCCGGGGAGGCTAAAGTGTCACTAATTACAACTGTAAGATTGCTAGGATTCTTAGTTTAGTTAATTTTCTCCATTTTTATTCATTACATTGAAATTCTAACGTTTGTGGTCTTGTGTGTTATAGGTGTGTGCCTAAAAACTCCTCAAGAACTGGTGAATTGCTTGAAGCTTTACCGGATCCTGAGAAAGCTTTCAAGGCATTAAATCGTGCAAACAAGAAGGACAACCAACAACATCACCCAAGAGAACAAATTGAACCAGATATGGGTTAAACTTTGGTTAATCAAAACAATGTGAATGACCCGAACAATCAGGGTGTGGCACCTCTTGTGCCAGAAGATGCTTTGTATGATTGGGCACAACCCACTGCAAAACATTTGGCAACTGCAATTGCAGTCCCTCAGATACAAGCAGAGTCATTTCAAATCACAAACAACATGCTACATTTGCTGCAAAAAAAGGAACTGTTCTTCGGGTCTTACATTAAAGATCCACAACATCATCTGGAAAGTTTTTTGTCGATTTGTTTCACACAAAGGCAACAAAATGTGACACCGGAAGTAATAAGATTGTTGTTGTTTCCATTCTCAGTGACAGGAGAACCCGAACTTGGCTTAATTTGCTCCCCATAAATTCCATCAGAACTTGGGAGGAATTAGTCAAGCAGCGTTTGAATAACTTCGACCCACCTAATAAGACTGTCAAGCAGGTTGATGTGATATTGAGCTTCAGGCAGAAACCAACTAAAATATTACAAGAAACGTGGGGGAAATTGATAGGTATGCTGGTTAAGTATCCACATCATGGCATTCTAGATCATATGTTGGGACAACGGTTTTACATTGGATTGGCGGACAGCTTGAAGGCCAATGTTGATGCTTCGGCAGGTGGAGCATTTTTAAGCAAGTCATTTTGAGTGTGTAAGGTCCTCCTAGATAAAATGGCTCAAAACTCGAGATGCATGACAAGACACTCCACAATCACCCCTATAGTTCACTTAGTAGTTGATTCGAACAATTCCATAGCCGAGAATATGGCCACTCTGATGACACAAATGTGTATCCTCACCAAGAAGATTGATGAATCAGGCCAGAAGCAGGTACACATTGTTGACACGACTAATGGGGGATTATGTACAACATACATTAACCAATTATACGTGTGTTCGTGGAGTGGTGAATGTGACAACCAGAACTATCAACAGAACATGAACTATGTGGGCAAATATGGAGGCCAAAGACAAGGTGGTCAGAATTGAAGGCAGAAAAATCAGCAGTATAGACCAGCACAACAACAGTATAATAACACAGGGTCAAGTAGTATATTACCAAAGGCAACAAGGATACAACCAGCAAAATCAACAGCTAACCTATCAACAACCTCAACAACAGATAGTGAGACAGGATGATGGGCTATCTGAAATTAAGGTAATGCTGCAACAACTAATTGGATCCAATGAAAAAATGCAAGAAAAGGTTGAAGAACATGAATCAATGATAAAAGGCATTGAGATTCAATTAAGGCAGATATTTATGGCTCTAAATAACCTCCACCAAGGGACTTTACATGTGAGCACACATGTCAATCCAAAAGAGCAGGTCCCGAAACAGCTTATGGCGGTGAGTTTGAGAAATGGTAGAGATCTTGATTTAGAGCAAGAAATTGCTCGTGAGAGACGATCGACTGAAACACTTATTTCGGTGCTGATTGATGTAGATGAGTCAACTAAGCTAACAAGAGTAAGAGCGCATCTATCCCAGGAGGAAATAAATAAGGAAAAAGAGGCTGCGGAGGAGACTGACAAAATGCAAGAAAAGGCATTAGGAAAAGTGCCTGAGCAGAATCTAACACAAGCCACAGTAAAGAAGCGACCTCCAGCGCCTTTCTCGCAGAGGTTGTCGAAATATCAGAAGGATGAACAGTACAAAAAATTCATGGAAATGCTGAAGCAAAATTTGGTAAACATTCCTCTAATCGATGCCTTGAGGGAGATGCCCGGCTATGCAAAAATAATAAAGGACTTGATGTCTCGTAAGTTCGACTTCCAAGACTTGGTAGCTGTCACATTGACATAGACCTGTAGTGTTGTTCTGTCAAGACCTATAGCTGAGAAGTTATCCGACCCTGGAAGCTTCAAAATTCCATGCACTATAGGTAGCTATGCATTTGCCAAGGCATTGTGTGATTTGGGAGCAAGTATAAATCTGATTCCATTGTCTATCTATAACATGTTAGGCATTGGAAGAGCAAGACCTACATCCATGTTACTATAGCAAGCAGACAAAACGGTAAAAAGGCCATCAGGTATACTTGACAATGTACTTGTACAAGTTGGAAAATTTGTGTTTCCAGCAGATTTTGTCATTCTGGACTGCAAGGTTGATGAGGAGATTCCCATAATTTTGGGAACGCCGTTCTTGGCCACACGAAAAGCTTTAATTGATTGTGAAATGGGGGAGCTGAAAATGAGGGTGAATAATAAAGAAATAACATTTAATATGCAAAAGTCTATGCGACGACCTAGTGAGTTCGCAAATTGCTCTTTGTTAGACATGGTGGATGTAATAATGGAGGAAGATGATGAGGCACTTAATGCAAAAGACCCCCTAACAGCCTGCCTTATAAACATAGAAGAAGTAAATGGTAAGGACTTGGCGGAATGGGTGTTGGCTCTTCAAGGGAAAGGGTACTAGAAGAGAGCTCGAATTCGAGCCTTTACATTTGGAAGAAAGAAAGGCTCTTCCAGCTAAGCCATTAATCGAAACGCCACTTCAATTAGATCTAAAACAGTTGCGATCTCATCTCAGGTATGCTTTCCTGGGACCTAACTCTACATTAGGTGTTATTATCTCATCTGGTTTATTAGATGTGCAGGTAGAACAACTTTTCCAGGTGTTGAAAGAGTGCAAGACTGCAATTAGTTGGATTATTTTGGACATTAAGGATATCATCCCGACATTCTATATGCATAAAATTCTACTTGTAGATTGGCACAAACCTTTCAGAGAACATAAAAAAAGGTTGAACCCTAACATGAAGGAAGTTGTAAAGAAGGAAGTGATCAAGTGGTTAGATGCGGGAATTATTTTTCCCAACTCAGATAGCAACTGGGTTAGCCCAGTTCAATGTGTGCCAAACAAAGGTGGGATGACTATTGCGCAAAATGAGAACAATAAGTTGATCTTAACAAGAATAGTTACGGGATGGCAAATTTGCATGGACTACAGAAGATTGAACAAGTCCACCCGAAAAGATCATTTTCTATTTCCGTTCATTGATCAGATGCTAGATAGATTGGCAGGGAGGTCCCATTTTTACTTCTTGGATGAATACTCGGGGTACAATCAGATATCTGTTGCCCCTGAGGATAGAGAGAAAACATCATTCACCTGTCCATATGGCATTTACATTTTTTGGAGAATGCCATTTGGCCTATGTAATGCACCCGCCACATTCCAAAGGTGCATGATGGCCATCTTCATATATATGGCAGAGGATATAATGGATTTTTTGATGGATGATTTCTCAGTGGTGGGGAATCCTGTTGATGATTGCCTTAGAAATCTGAAAAGAGTGTTGCGGAGATGTATGGAGACTAATCTGGTGCTAAACTAGGAAAAATGCCATTCTATGGTACATGAAGGTGTGGTATTGGGACACCTAGTGTCAAGTAAGGGCATTGAGGTGGACCGAGCTAAGGTCGATGTAATAGAGAAGCTACCACCACCCACTTCTGTCAAGGAAATAAGAAGTTTCCTTATTCGCGCCGGTTTCTACAAGCATTTTATAAATGATTTTTCCAAGATCGCTAACCTTTTGTGTAAATTACTTGAAAATAATCACCCTTTTGTGTTTTCGGATGACTATAGGGTAGCTTTTGAGGGATTGAAGAAGCGGTTGGTGTCTGCACCAATCATAGTTGCACCCAACTAGGAGCAACCATTTGAGCTGATGTGTGATGCAAGTGAACATGCTGTAGGAGCAGTACTTTGGCAGAGAAAAGATAAAATCATGCATCCAATCTAATATGCAAGTAGAACATTGAATTGTGCTCAACTGAATTACACAGTGAAAGAAAAAGAGATTCTAGCAGTGGTGTTTCATTTGACAAATTTCGGTCCTACTTGATAGGCTCAAAGGTAATTGTTTATACTGACCATGCTGCTCTCAAGTACCTAATTAATAAGAAAGAGTCAAAGTTACGCCTGATTAGATGGGTCCTACTGTTGCAAGAATTCGACTTGAAAATCCGTGACCGAAAAGGAACGGAGAACCAAGTTGCCGATCACTTGTCCAGGCTTGAAGAACCTAAAACGAAGGTTGAGATAGAGGAGATCAATGAGACTTTCCCAGATGAACAACTGTTAGCCACAACACAAATATAATAAGATAATGACAGTAATAACTGTCACGACCCAAAATCCAACTAGTCATGATGGCACCTAACTCAATCCGCTAGGTAAGCCAATTATCCACTACCTAATTCCAATAACAATTATTAAAGCAATTTAAGTAAGGAAAAATCTGAATCTTATACAATCCCCAAGAACTAGTAGTACAAATCACGAGCTTCTAAGAATAGAGAATACAAAGCTGGTATGAAGTAAAACATCAACTGCTGGAAAAGTACATAAACAGAGTTTTATGAATCTAAGGCTACCATGAACAAGAGGCAGCAACAACCGGAACACATGTATATCTTCAGATCCAGCTCCCGTGTATGAGTACAACCGACCTCATGTACTCAATAAGTAACAAAGTAACCTTATGTTGAAAGTAGTGACGAGCTTGTACCATGGTCGGGTCCCAACTTCAATAACTACAATAGTTCATAACAACATAAAACAAGTAATACCATAAGTAACTCAACAATCAAATGCTCAACAAAAATGTGATTTCTGAAAATAGTTCTGCCTTTCAAGTACATCAATGAAAACCCAAATCGTTTATCGGAGTTGAAAAACGTGAATAAGTTTGAAAACAATAATTTTTCCCAAAATTCCTTTCAAGAATGGTAAGATGTTTTATTTTCATTCCAGATAGACAGTGGAAACAATGCATCACTATGCTCATAGCCCAATATGTATGAGAAGTCATGAATGACGTGATACCGTATATCATGAGAAAAATGTATCTCCATGCATGTATATCAAAAAGCATGTCAATGCAATGTAACTCAGTGATAAAATCATATACATACTCTCAAAGTATCATTTCACTCAGTTCTCCCGGTCACCCAGTCCTCACAGTCACTTAGTCCTCACAGTCACTTAGTCCTCCCTATCGCTCGACACTCGCACCCGACACTCGGCACTCACACTCAG